>CM038147.1:152775462-153020068 GCA_021437245.1 Aegilops speltoides | reverse complement strand
CACTCCAACACAAAAAGCGCACATTACAACCCCAAATGCAAAAGGGCCTATCCTAGACTAACTAAGAAAGTCGTGTATCAACCAATGCCGGTCACCACCAAAAGGCAAACAACTCCAGACGAACTATCCTTGCCAACGCATCATCCACCGTTGAATTTCTAAACTACACATGCATATTTATATAAAAAACCAAGTTTAATGTAGTTGTGTATTATTTATATAATATAAATCCATTCTTGTGTTATACGAAAATGGAGATACTAGGACCTAGCAATATGAAAAGTATACATAGTGTTTGTTTTTTGTTGCACACCCCACAAATGAAAATGAATCCATAAAAGTTACAAGTACACATGTCATTATGATCAAGATTTCTTTAAAGAGTTAAATGCACTTGAGGTCCTAAAAGTTTCATCGTTGTGTCACTTTAGTTCTATTTCTTTGAAAATGCACCTTTAGGTCCCAATTCTTTCATAAGTGGTTTACCCGAGGTCCTTTTCTTCACTAGCGCTTGCTGACCTGCCCTCGTGGCGCGTTGACCCACGCCACGTCGACACAGGGGCTGCGGAGGCTGCTTTTTTTTTATAGAAAACCCCTTAGAAACACTCTTCTTCACATTCCCCGGTCCCTTGCTCTATTTCTTCCCCAAATCCCTCTCTGTCTCTCCCGTGCCCTAACCCTAGCCATGGCCGGCACTTCAAGCTCGGCGGGGAAGCAGTTGAAGAAGATCACTTATGAAAGAATTGGGACCTAAAGGTGCATTTTCAAAGAAATAGGACTAAAGTGTCAGAACGACAAAACTTTTAGGACCTCCGGTGCATTTAACTCTTCTTTAAACATTATCTAACCTGCAAATGCTAAGACCAAACAATTGCTCTTTATACACTTGGTATGTGTACAATCACTGCAATGTGGTACTCACTAGCACTAGGCAAAAGGTTCCACCCTGATGGATGTGCTGGACATTTACTGTACTCACCAGCGCTAGGCAAAAAGAAAAAAAAAAGGTTCTACCCTGATGGATTGGTGTAAGAGTTTTGGCAGCTAGCAACTCCCTGGAGAAAGCAGCAAGAGAAAACGGGGAACCGACTGAGGAACCTCGAACGGGGCGCCTAGCAAACCGAACGGGAAATGAAGAGACAAGAGCGAGAAACCAGAGCTCTCTCTCATTGAGAAAAAATTGAAAACTAGTGCTCGCCCTGTTTGAGTTGAGGACAGCGGTGACGGCGGCGGCGGCCACCGCGACCGAGCAGAAACCCCGGAAAGGTTGCGATGGAGGTGGATAACCCAAGCCAGCTCTCCGGGGAAGAAGGTGGCGGCGGTGCCTCCGACGCGGAAAGAAGCGCCGCCGGCCGCAGGCCCGTCGGCGAGGCCCGAGGTGATGTGGGGCACGATCCTTCCTCCCCAGAAGATGGTGGAGGTGCTTCCGAAACGGAAGTAAGCTCCACGGCGTTCGGCGTCAAGGCCGGAGGTGGTGTGACGGCGCCGTCTTTCTCCGGTTCATATGCAGGGGTTGACGCCAGTGTGGCCGGGGCTTCCGGTGGCCGCAGCTCCGCCGTGAGGGGTGGTGATCGACCTGGGTTGCTGCTTGATCCCGTGCCGCCCAATGCTCCTCAGGTAATGTACCATCGCAATTTCTTTTTGACGGGAACTCCGCACCATCACAAATTTCGCCACTTTTTTCACTTTGATTTCAAGTTAACGCTTAACAGTACTCTGTTCTTGGTCTCCTATACGTGTAAGCTTTCTCTTTTATTACCACTGCTTGCGCTTACTGCCATGAATTTGTTTTAGGGAAACAAAGGCACGAGCTTGGCTGGTGGTGATGAGAGCCGCCATGGGGCGCTATCAACAATAGTTCAAGAAATTCTGTCTTGGAAACTAGGCGACGTCATGAATGAAGATCTCTACAGAAAGAAGGTACCTTTCTTCGTATCTAGTGGTCTTTCGATCATCCTCTCTGACACCTAGTATTTCTGAACGCTGCTACAATTGTATCCTAGTTTCAGATCAACAGCTTGCCTGACCTGGTATATAATGCACAAGTCTGTATTCACTTGTCAGCATGCTGTTCCATATTAATGACAGCTAGGATGTTTTACACGAATGCTTTCTAAATGTTGCTACAGTCGTATGGTGGTTGCAGATCAGCGGCTTGCTCTGTTAGATCATGCACAAATTTGTATTCACTTGTATTACTTGTTTTTGAGGATGTATATGGATGATGCTAACAGTAGGCCGTTCCATATTGCTGATCTCTAGGATGTTTTGCACTTACTGAGAATGCTAGACCATACCTTTGAAAAGAGTCTCTAGGGTGTTATTTGTTTCCTAATCTTATTCCTGTTGAAATTTCAACTTCTTTCAAAGTTTGTATGCATGGTCGTCATGTAGGTTAAAAAGGTGCCGGAACATCTTGAATCAATGAAACCTGAAGAATACATCAGTTACTTTCCAGACCCTGTGATTGAAGACTGTCGAGCAAATTTAAGTGTATCAGTTAAAAGTATCAGTTCTGCTGAATGTCTAGAATATCATGTTACTGGTGTGTTAGAGACAGACTTAGATGACGAGTATTTCGTCGATATCAATCTTGATGATATTCTGGATGCGAAGAAGAAATACCATATTGCTAGAGATGGGGATTTGTTCTTGTTCAGTATACTGTCAGACCAGGATGCAAATTTTCGTTGCTCCTTTAAGGGTTTTGGGTTGGTAGTTGGCACAAGTGCGCACTCGCATTTTCATCAAGCCTTCAAGGTCAGGATGCTACAAAAACCAGAAAACATCAACTTTGGTTACTTCTTGATGAATCTTTCTCATGCTGTGAACGTTTGGAGCACACTGAAATTATATGACAAGATGATGGGAGCTTCTTCTGGAATAGGCTATATTATGAAGCTGCATAAAGAGGTAACTAATATAAGATTGTCAGTGCAACTTAATTTTACATTATGTTTGACTCTTCTTGACATGCTGCACTTTTTAACTAACAAATATGTTTTGTGTTCTATAGGCCAGCAGCTATTGCAGTCTCTGCCCCAGTCAATCACGAAGGGTTGATTCCATACCAAGTAAGCTCACACTCAGCAACAATCAGATTGGGATTACAAAGTCTTTATCTTTAGCAGTGCAATGCACTCATAAGAATGTTGTGAAAGTGGTGACTGGTCCTCCAGGGTCTGGAAAGACACGAATCGTTGTTTCTATGCTAAATGATTTGCACCAGTACAAATATAGAGTTTTAATTTGTGTCCCCAAGGCTACTAGTACTTTTCAGTTTTGGAAGTCTCTTCAAGAGTCCGGCTATCCTATTGGTGATTGCATAGTGCTTGATAATTTAAAAGGAATCAAACTTCCTAAAAAATTCCATCAAACTTGCTTACACCGCAAATCATATGATTTCCGTACTTGTGCTGTTATGATTAGACAATGGATTGAAGAAATGCTGATACTACTTCAACTGGAGATATATTGCTCTAAGAATTGTCATCATCATGAGTCGAAACATAATCGATGCACTGCCACTAGTCTTCCAATATTTACTCGGAGCTCATATAGGAAGACTTTTCTACCTCTTGCTCTTGATATGAGAAAGGACCTGATAGAATTAAGAGACAAATTTTCAAATATGTGTCTTACCAGTCAAAATATTGAAGATATTGCACTGCTACTCGATAAGTTAGAAACTTTTCAAAAGCTACTATTCAATGAAGCAGCATCTGAAGAACACGTGCAGCGGGCCTTTGGGTATCTCCCCCCTCTTTCAGTTGTTGAAAATATGATACAGATCACTTCAGGATCTTGTGGGCCTTTCTTTGCTACAGAATTGAATGATGCAAGATTGAAATTTGCTGCTTTTCTCAAAACTTTTCGAAACTCAGTTGTGCTGCCAAGACTTGATAATAGACAAGAAGTTGATAGTTATTGCATTGAACACTCCAAAGTCATCATTGGAACCCCTCAATCAATCTTCCAGTTACATGAAATTAAGAACTCTGTTGATCTGCTAATTGTGGACGATGCAGCCCGAATTAGAGAGTGTGATTTGGTTGCACCATTATGCCTTCCTGTGAAACATTTATTGTTTTTTAGTGATTCCTCCACTTCACCGCCTATGGTCAAAAGCAAGGTGTGTAAAGCACATTTTCAATTATTCTACCATTTTATTTATTGTCTATTTGGTCAACTAATTTGTGATTTATGAAACTATTAGGTGTGCGATGAAGCTGGCTTTGGTCACAGTTTTTTCCAAAGACTAGTGAAAATGAAAGTTTCTAACATTAAGCTAGATGAGCAGTTCGCAATTGAGCCTGCAATTTTCCAGTTCGTGAATAGTCAGATATATAATGGAAAAATCAAGAATGGGCCAAATGTGAGTTGTGCTGAATACAATAAGCATTTTGCTAGTCTTGAAGTTCCTCAATATTGCATCTTTGATGCCACTGCCAAAGTTGAAAATTGTAACTCCATTGAGTTGGCCGGAGTTCTTGGTATGCTCGATTCTCTAAGGAAATGTAAGTCATTTCTGAGATGGTTTTGTTTTGTTTATTTCGGCTGGTTTGAATTTCTTACTTAATTTGGAATGTATTGAACATATATTTTTTTGATGTAACTTTAGAATTTATATGCCCAGCTTTTCCTTAAACAAGCTTTCAGAAACATGCGGCAATAAGGATATAATATGATGAAATACACTTTTGGTTGTTCTATTTTGTAAATGTGATATGATACTATTTTCGAAGACTCTCCAAGAAATACGAAAAATACTACTAGCTCCAATCCATATTACTTTTTTAGAAAAGGCAATCCATATTACTTGTTTCTCAAACGGATGTTTCTAGCATTGAAATACGTCTAGATACATCCATTTGAGCGACAAATAATATGGATCGGAGGTAGTACATAGTACATACTTGTTAGTAATTCGTTACTGATTTTTTGGTTTCTATGAATCAGGCTGGAAAGATGTTGACCAAGGCCTTCATATTGCGATTGTGTGTACTCCTAGTAGTAATCTGTATGCAATGAAAGATGGTCTGATCAGTAAATATGCTGCTGAAAGTAGGATCAAATTGTCTGTAGTTTATGCAGATTGTATGGATGGAGAAATGTTTGATGTGGTAATACTGTCAGCTATTTCCAAAATCGAGGACCAATATGACCTAAGGAATATAAATGCAGCCATAACCAGAGCAAGGTCCGTTGTTAGGATTGAGTTCAAAATTGATTTGGTTGTTAATTTCACTGTGCTACGAACTAAAATCATGAGTTTGGCCACTTATTTTGTGCAGACATTGTTTTTGGTTGTTTATTGATCTGTCTGCATCCCAAGAACCTTTGAGAGAACTCATTAAGGATGCCTGCGATCGCAAATGCCTTGTGAAGTTAGATCCGATGACATTACTTGGTGAACTCCTCTCTTCAAAAAATGAAACTTTAATGGTATGTCAATCTGCACTTTTTATATGAGAAAGTTTTGATCTCAGCTACTCCCTCCGTTTCATAATTCTTGTCGTGGTTTTAGTTCAAATTTGAATGAAAACCATGACAAGAATTATGGAACGGATGGAGTACGTGCGATTTTATATGAGGCCCTTTCGGAATTTGTATTAATATGATGGCAGAAATGCTATTTACATGTCACCGACAATTTATTATTTATTTAATGATACTTCAAGATAATTGTTTGTTCTTTTTTCTGTGTGCTGATGCATGGATTGGCAACTGCCATCTGAAAGCACCTTATTTTTCATTTTTATATGCTTGTTACAAATAAGATGTTCTGTCTTTAATATTTATCATCCACTCAACCCCTATTGCTCTGCATCTTCCATCCTACCAACCTGGCGCCCTACGGCTGGATGCAAGCCTGACACTCGCTAAGCCATAGTTGTATGGATATAAGAAATTATAACAACATTAACAACATACTGAGATTCATATCATCGCTAATAGTATTTTGATTGGTTAGATTCCTGGACCAGACAGCAGAAAAGACAAAACTAGATGTTATAAGTACTACTGGAAGATGGCATAAAACTTGGTTTGTTGATCATACATAACTCAGTTGTACAGCCCTATCTACATCAATATTTGTAGGTTGCCTTGGACTCTCCTGAAAATATTTTTAAAAGAAAGATGTGGTGTGGCATTTGCACTTCAACTTGGTTCACCGACCTCTTGTTTTTGTTTTCTTATTCTGCCAAAGTTTCCTTTCTGATGAAGTATATTTATTCTTCTTTAAAGGATTGAACTCTTCGCATGTGAAAGGGATCCTAAATGTTAAGCTTGTTTTTGTTCTATAAGCTTTTGACATTGAAGTTAATCCCAGTTACACTTTAGGCTTTAACCTCTTGTTCTTGTTTTTGTTCAGTATTCTCTAGATAAACCCAGAATGTCATTGTCATCAACCTTACAAATACTACTGACGCCCACATATTCTCATGTAGCAGTCATATGAATAAATGTAATTAAAGGTTTTTTTTTATACTAGAATATGCAGTTTCGTATTCAGGCTTTGAAAAATTAGTTTAATTCAACCTTTGTGTGCATTATTTATAACGACCTTCTTGATATTCTAGGTGGGTGTAGAATCCACATGGAACGGAAGGCCTTACAGGAGAAAATATGTTTTAGCTCCTATGCGGAATCAGGGAAATTCTGGTACATACGAATTGTTAATATTTAGTTTTGCTTGTTTCCTTTGTCCACATGCTAAAAATATTTTCTTGATTAATTTTCTTTGTTTTCAAACAGACACTTGTGCATTACACTCTTCATTGGCAACAGCAGAGTCTGAATACAAGTTTGAGTATGCGCGCCAGGAACCATCTAAAAATTTTGATTGGATATTATGCACCTGCGATTTGAGCAAAAAATACAAGGCTGCGGTAAAAAGTGAAATTGGAGATGAGGATATTGAGAATAGAGGATCAAAAAGACTTGAAACTGTTCATAAGATCTTAGAAAAGCCAGGCATCTTAGGCCGTAAAGGTCGCAAAGGACTTCAACCTGAGGTGATATATATTCATTGTTATCATTTATGTGCTTGATTTTATAAAATTGGACAATAGGTATTACTTCAAAAATTATTATCTAGTGAAAATTTTAAAACACAACAGTAGCCATCATGAATTGCTACATAAGTTTTGGCATTTAGAAATAGCCCAACGGTAGCCATCTGGCAGTCTTTCTATATCTTGCAGATAAATACTGTAGTATATATCTTGTCATGTGTCATTTTAGCAAGTCTTGGCATTTAGAAATAACCCAGTGGTAGCGATCTGGCAAAGTCCTTCCATATCTCTCCCCAAAATACTGTAGTTAGATATCTTGTCACATGTCTGCCCCCTCTATGTTTTGTTCGCTAAAATGACACTCGACATGTAGCACAAGAGTTTTATTGCCAAATCCATCCTCTGCACCATCTTTCATCAGTGATGGATTTTTAGCGCACCGAGTCCCTTTTCCACTACCAATTTATATAATCTTTATGCAAGACTAATTGAATGCTTTGAACCTGAATGTGGTCTAACCTTTAAGTTCTGTTTGCACTTTGAAATGCTAGGACATCTTTGGTGTATCTACTTTTTAAAATTGACTGCCTAGTCTTGCAATAGAGCAACGATGAAGGTTTTGCCTTTTGTCCATACAAAATGTGCATCAATCCCGACATTTGTAGTCTAGCCATTGCTGCTGTGAGCAGAGATCATTGTAGCTTCGAAGCTTCTAACATTATGTCAGTTACTACATTCTCAATTGACTTGAAAGCTTCAATCTTGTGTGGCTGGTAGGTTCAGTCCTTTGTCGATTGTCATTACTGGGTGAAAAACGGGAGAGGCAAGAGGAGACTAGATTGGAAGAAACATTGAGAAATGTGTATGATGGCTCGGGGCAATATTTTTTTCAAGAACAAAGTCTATTGAAAATAACAAAAAAAATTTTTTTTTGCAGTTGATAACAAAAAGAATTTTACCTTAGTGGTTAGATGAAAGTAAAACAGCACTCCGTAGCTAGCCATCAAATTACTTAACTAGTGAGAACACACATACTAATGAACATATATCCTGTTTCACTTCCATATTTTTATTGTGCAGTGGGAACTTTTTTGCGTACTGGTTTTTTAAGCTAATTCTTAGTTTATGATTCTTCATGTTCTTGGAATAGATATGACGGCGAGCAGCTATATGCTCATGAAATAGACTTTTCATGCCCCACACCTAATTATTCTGGGCAGCAAACGTGCACCAGGCGCCGCTAGCTCGACTAAATGACCACTCTGACCTTGTACATTAGTATCGGGAGGTGCCATTGTCTAAATTCTTGCTTGAATTATTTGCTTCCTTCTATAGAATCATTTCCTCTAATTTACTGGAAAACCTTGTCTATTGAAGAAGAGGAAGAATTGTGTTTGACAGGTAAGTGATGACAATGTGTTAACCAGCCCAGTCTGTAAAACTTGTGGCTTGGGTTCTGGACAGGGTGGCGCTGGATCAGATTATCCGAGCAGAAATGCTGTCTGGATTGTTGTGAAGGACTATATAGTCTGAGGAGAATATGTAGGGACATTGGAGTTTTAGGTCATGAGACATGAGCTATGATATATTTGGAGTAAATTGTTTTCTAGTAACTTTTTTTGCAGTAATTACAATGACAAACCTTAACAGTCTTAATCATTGATTTCCCTCCATATGAACTTGTATGATTTTACAGTATTCTTCCATAAGTTTGGTTTGTCACTGTATTTTTTTTTCCTAGGCATGTATTTTTATTATTTTATTTTATTTTCCAGGAAACAAAACTTTTCAATATTAAATCGTGCACTAAACTTGATATCGAGAAGGAAGGAATGTCTGCTGCTCTCTCTACTATGGCCGCTGGATGTGTATATTCGGGGAACTTCCGAATCTCACGGAACTACTTCCGCTTGAAGCCTGGGGAGGTGTACCACTACGACTCCACGGATCCATATCTGAATCCCAAAACTTCTCTGCCGTATGCTCATGCAGTCATGATGGTAGGGTCAGGGTTAGAAGTCACAAAGCTGGTAAATGGAGGGATAATGAAGAAACAAGTGCACCTGAACTTCCAAAACAGTGCTGGCGACTTGTTTGGTGACAAGGGCTTTGGTAAGGTGGGATCGGACTCTGTGCGGAGTCTGTACAGAATGACAGTCTGAAACCTACTGCAGCCTTGCATCACATACTACTTCCCTTGTACAAGAACGGGCTGGTTGGCTTCGGATCTAAACACAGAAGAGAAGTGAGAGTTGGAACGGAAGCATCTCCTGCTTCGACAAGCTATCGTAACCAGTTCTCAGACCCTTTCTTCATGCTCAACCTCTCCTGCTTCGACAAGCTATCGTCACCAGTTCTCAGACCCTTTCTTCATGCTCAGCATCTCCTGCATGGACAAGCTGCAGCAACTTTACTGCATCGCCAAGAATCTGCTCTGCGGAACCATCATCTTTGATCTATGGGTGAAGAAGTCCATCCATTTTGCTCCTTTCTTGTACTATTGCTTGTAAGCTGTGACCAGTGAACCTGAAAGTGAGATAAAATGGTTAACCAGTCTTCTGTGAAAGAACTCCACATAACCCCCTGAGGTTCCAGAAACCGACTAATTTACCACCTGAGGTCCAAACCAGGTTAATTTACCCCCCGAGCTCTCCCATCCCCCGCCCCGGGTCACGATTTGGGTGGTTTTTCCATACGTGGCGGGTCGGTTAAGAAAAGAACAATTTGCTTTCCACCTTATGAATGTGAATGTTACTGTACATGCTCTGCTCCATGCTGATTTTAGTGCCATGTTAAAATGCTACTGCGTTGTGTTGTGCTGTGAATTTCGAAAAAAGAATGGGTACAACATGCTAGAATCTGTGCATATGTGCCCTTGTTCATTCTACTGTGTTGTTCATTGCCAAAGAAAATGAGTAAAATATGTGCATGTTCAAATTTAAAACCAGTATAAGCTACACTCTGCGTTTTCAGTTTTTGGTTTGCCACCAGCATTGAGAATGTATATAGCCACAATACAAAGAAGAAGTGGTCAACATCATATAGCCAAAATTCAGAAATAATTCGACCATTCACTGTCTTAATTCTCTCATACCGCCATAATGCCAAAATACATTTAACTAGCTAAATTCACTCTCATATCCTAAGCTGCCATAACCATTTGAACATTTTCTTCTTGATTCACTCTCATATCCTAATGCCAAAACACTCCAGCCATCTTTTCTTGATACTCCAGATTGTATGCACACTCTGAAGCTTGTTTTTTTTTTCGAAAAGGGGGATTCCCCGGCCTCTGCATCAGAAAGATGCATACGGCCACATTTATAAATAAATAAATAAGTCGTTCAACAATGTCGTATAAAGTGTTGCAACAAAAGGAAACTGGCTCACCCAGAGCTAGCAAAAGAACATAAGGCCCAAAAGCCACAACCGGCTGGCAAAATATAGAGAGATAGGTAAACTAGGCGCCTATCCTATTACATGACCGCCATCCAAACCGGTTGAAGATATCCCGCGCTACCATCTCCCACCGGACAGATCCAGTAACCAAACGCGCCCTGGCCTCCGTCGGAGTGAGTAATGACCACGTACGGATTAGCGCCGTAGCCCGGAATAGAACCTGCAAAAAATGAATAGTTGTTGTTCTGTTAAAAGCCAAGTCATTTCTACATGCTCCTACGCGAATTTGTCTGGCTGTTTCGGCCTCTATACCAACCAGCCACGTTCCAAACAACGACCTGACTGAATTCGGAGGAGTAATGTTAAAGGCAATCTGAACCGAGCGCCATAACACCCTTGCCATCGGGCACTCAAAGAAAAGATGCTTAATGGTTTCATCCTGATCACAGAAACTACACCTAGTAGATCCTGTCCAGTTGCGCTTAATCAAGTTATCCTTTGTTAAAACGACTTGTTTATGCAAAAACCACATAAACACTTTGATTTTCAGAGGAACCTTAACTTTCCAAACGTGTTTGGAACTTGGAATTACACTAGAGTTGATGACATCAATGTACATCGACTTGACCGTGAACGCACCAGATTTAGTAAGCTTCCAGCACAACTGATCAGGCTGATGAGTAAGCTGAACCTCCATCAGTCTACTCACCAGATGAATCCAATCCTCCCACCGGTCACCCACAAGCACCCGCCTAAATCGGATGTTAAGAGGAGCCGATTGCAGACTCGTTGCAACCAGAGCATCACGTCGCTGCACAATTCGATAAATCGTCGGGTATTGGAGTGCCAGTGGTGCATCACCTAGCCAGGTATCTTCCCAGAAACGAGTGTTATTGCCATCCCCGACAACAACCTTTGTTCTATTAAAGAAAGTAGCTTTGACCCTCATTAACCCCTTCCAGAAGGGCGAATCTGTGGGTCGAACTGTCACCTGCGACAATGTTTTAGAGTACAGATACTTGTTACGAAGAATCTGCGCCCAAGTTGCCTCAGTCTGGACCGATAACTTATATAGCCACTTACTTAGAAGGCATCTGTTCTTAACTTCAAGATTCTCAACCCCAAGACCCCCTTGGTCTGTTGGTCGGCAGATGACATCCCATTTGGCTAGGCGGTACTTTCTCTTAGTTTCATCGCTCTGCCAGAAGAAGCGAGACCGATAGAAGTCCAGCCTTTTCCTAACTCCAACTGGAACCTCAAAAAAGGATAAGAGAAACATAGGCAAGCTCGTGAGCACCGAATTAATAAGTATCAATCGGCCTCCATACGACATAAGTTTGCCCTTCCAGCAGCTCAGTTTCTTCTCAAAACGATCTTCGATGCACTTCCAATCGCTATTAGTTAACTTACGATGGTGGATGGGAATACCAAGGTAAGTAAACGAAAGCATCCCCAGATCACAACCAAACAGTTGCTTGTAAGCATCTTGTTCATCTTTGGCTCTACCAAAACAGAACAACTCGCTTTTATTAAAATTTATCTTCAACCCGGACAATTTCTCAAAAAGGCACAAAACCAGCTTCATATTTCTCGCTTTTACCAAGTCGTGCTCCATAAAAATTATAGTATCATCGGCGTACTGTAGAATGGACACACCACCGTCGACAAGATGAGGCACCAAGCCACCTACTTGTCCTGCCTCCTTTGCCCTTCCGATCAAGATTGTCAACATATCAACAACGATGTTGAAAAGGATAGGAGACATTGGATCACCTTGCCTCAGGCCCTTGTGTGTCTGAAAATAATGCCCGATATCATCATTCACCTTAATTCCAACACTCCCTTTTTGCGTGAAGGATTCAACTTGGCGCCTCCAAGCTTCGTCAAACCCCTTCATGCGTAAGGCTTGTTGCAAAAAGGGCCACTTGACTTTATCGTACGCTTTCTCGAAATCCACCTTAAAAACCACTCCATCCAGTTTTTTCGTGTGAATTTCATGGAGCGTTTCATGCAGCACCACCACCCCTTCAAGAATGTTCCTATCCGGCATGAAAGCAGATTGAGTAGGCTGCACCACAGTATGCGCAATCTGTGTGAGCCTATTCGTCCCGACCTTGGTAAAAATTTTGAAACTCACATTAAGCAGACAGATTGGCCTAAATTGCTCAATCCGCACTGCCTCTGACTTCTTGGGAAGAAGAGTTATCGTCCCAAAATTCAGCTTGAAAAGGTGAAGCTGACCAGCGAAGAGATCATTGAACATATGCATTAGATCTCCTTTAATAGTGTGCCAACATCTCTTGTAAAACTCTGCCGGGAAACCATCCGGGCCAGGAGCCTTATTATTCTTCATCTGAGAGATGGCCTCAAATACCTCTTTCTCAGAGAAAGGAGCAGTTAAGATATCATTCTCAACAGCTGTCAGTTGAGGCACATCCTCAATTCTAGACTCATCCAGCGACACCCGGTTCTCCTCTGGAGGCCCAAACAACTGCTTGTAATACTCAGTGATATACAACTTTAAATTTTCCTGACCCAGAATCGTTCCCTCATCTTGCTCAAGCTGAAAGATTCTCTTCTTTCTATGTTTGCCATTAGCAATCAAGTGAAAGAATTGTGTGTTCGCGTCCCCCTGGACAACCCGACGAACCTTGGCCTGAAGCGCCCACTTTAATTCTTCCTCACGAAGAAGCTCTTTGAGCCGCATTTCCGCGTCGAGCTTCGCCTGAAGCTCCGTGGCTGGCAGGATCATGTTTTCAGCTTTAACATCGAGGGACTGAATAAGCAAAAGGAGCTGTTCCTTCTCAATCTTATAAACTCCACTAAGATGTTTAGCCCACCCTTGTAGGAAACTTCTCAAGTGCCTAATTTTATTCTTCCAGCGCTCAGGAGCATTTCTACCTCCTGCATCCTTAGCCCATTCTTTGGCAACAATGTCAAGGAACCCTTGTCGCTCGAACCACGCAAGCTCAAACGAGAAAGTATTCTTATTTCCCACATGGGTGGCATTCCCAGAGTCAATGAATAAAGGCGTATGATCCGAAATGCCCCGTGTAAGTGCCTGCACCGTAACACAAGGGAATTTCTGCTCCCAATCGACGCTAGCCAAAACCCGATCCAACTTCTCAAACGTCGGATTAGGTAGCGCATTAGCCCAAGTGAACTTCCTACCCGAAAGCTCAATCTCACGCAAATCCAGACTTTCAATGATGGTGTTAGACATGAACGACCATCTACCGTCGAAACTATCATTATTCTTCTCATCCCGCCTTCTGATAATATTAAAATAGCCCCCTACTAGGATAGGCAGTTGCTCTGAACCACATATCCTAACCAAGTCAGCCAAAAAATCTGGTTTAAGCTCAGGCTGTGCAGCTCCATAAACCGCCACCAAAGCCCAGTTAAACCCATCGTCCTTCGACCTGACCCTAAACTTCACTGCGAAATCCCCCATGACCACGCTTCGGACTTCTAACGAGTCACATCGAACCCCGAGTAAAATCCCCCCGGATCTACCTCGAGGTGGTAAGCAATGCCAATCAAACTCAATACCTCCCGACAACGTATTGAGAAATTGAGGCGAGAAGTTGGCTCTACCCGTTTCCGATAAAGCGATAAAGTCCAACTTATGCTCAATAGTAGCCTCAGAAAGAAACCTTCTTTTAGCCAAGTCTTTCATACCTCTACTATTCCAAAAGATTCCTTTCATATCTCGTCATGGAATTTTTTAGCTGTTCTAATCCGCGCGCTCCTACGCACTACAGAGGCCGGGTAGATCTTGCGCTTCCATTTGCGTTTAGGCAAATTAATACTCTCCAGCTGGTCCTCACAACCAGTCTCAGAGGCGCGCACTTCAACAAACTCTACTCGCTCATCTTCCTCCTCAGGAACGAGATCCGCACACAAATTATCAAGAACCCTAACCCCCAAAGCATCGATCTCAGAGTTATTCATGGGTTTAACCGCAGCTAAGT
Organism: Aegilops speltoides; assembly: GCA_021437245.1. Classification (NCBI taxonomy): domain Eukaryota; kingdom Viridiplantae; phylum Streptophyta; class Magnoliopsida; order Poales; family Poaceae; genus Aegilops; species Aegilops speltoides. The sequence goes on along the minus strand of CM038147.1, from coordinate 153,005,676 downwards.
TACGAATCATCTCAAGCGCCCGCTCAGCCTCTAAATCCAATAAATCATTAACCGAGTTCGAAACTTCACTATCATTGGTACCTAGTGAAATTCCTAGCTTATTTGCAGTATTAACAATCTCATCATTGGAAAAATGCAAGACAAAATTAGACTTATTGACAGACATACCCGTAGTGATCTCCACATCACGAAGCTTGGCCGCCCTCATAGCGCACCGCTGCTGAATGTCGTCCACCTCTGGCTGGTCCAGGAGACGACTGCTCAACCGTCGCCCCTCAGACACCGGATCCGGGATGCCACCGAATGCAATCACCTCCTCCCGAGATGCTCCACCACGATACACCAAGCCGGAGGGCGGAGAAGCCATGGCCACCTGCCCGGGCTCCCCCACAACTCCGGCCAAAGGGCAAGCTGAAGACACCTGCGCCGCCGTCCCACAGTGCCCTCGAGGCGCCACAGGAGATGAGGCCCCCGAAGCCACCAAGGCCGCCTGCCCCGAACCCCGTCGGGACGACGAGTCCAGCGCAAGCATCGCCGGCCCGGAAGAAAGAAGAGACGATGAATGGTCGTACACCCTCGGCCGTCCAACCGAAGGCTCAAGGTGAACGGCCAGAAGCTCCCCCACCGCCGGCCCAGTTGAGTTCAGCGAGGCCACCTGCCCCGTGCCCCCACCAGCAGCAGGCGTCCTGGGCTGCTCCTGCATAGTCGCAACCGCAGACGAGAAATCCAACACCCCCATCCTCAGCCCCTCTCCAGCGCGATCAACCTCCTCCGCCTCCAACCTAGCCAGGATCGGCGACTCCCCCACCGGAGGCGACGCTAGCTGCTCGAACTCTAGTGGCGGAAGAGAGTGCTCAAACACATCAGCCGAGTCCACCCGATCACTCCACAGTCTCGGGGGTGCGGATGCCGGCTCAAAAGAACCAAACCTGAGAGTAGTCGTTGGCACCGTAGACGCAGTGACCGACCCACCAACAGAAGTCTGAGCAGCAGCCCCCTGCGTACTGGTCCTCTCACTCCCAGCAACAGCATCCGGAGTCTCCTTAAGTGCCGACCCATCATCATCCTCGTGCAAATCAGAATCAGACCCGTTGGCCATCTCGGCAAAGATACTCACATCCTCGAACTCAATAACAAGGTCATATATGTGTCCTCGATACACCCACTTAACCACCTCCGGCACAAACACGATGTTCAGCACACTAACCAGAACACGAGCAATCCCGTGGGCTCTAGTGAAGTCCATATCCACCCGCTTCGGCCTGCCTACCAAAGTGCCCAAACTGGCAACGACTCGGGCATCCTGCAGCGGCCTGGATGGAGCCCCAGAGAATCGCAACCAGACCTGTGTCAGAGGTTTGCCCGTAGGCTCCACCCTCTTCCACTCCTGAAACTCAAGCACAGCATCTGTACCTGGCACCTTGCACATCCCGAAACTCAGTAACCTCTGAAGGTCCTCAACTGTCGGAAACTACAGTGTGTCCTCCACAGTCGCAAGCTCCCACTGGAACTCCCCAGGGGCTAACTCCTTAAGACTCTGAATAATCTGCGACTCCGAAACCTCTCCTCTAGCAATCTTAACTAACCCTGTAGTCAGACTGAGCGACACATCAGGAACCTCAGTCTCCATAGGAGATTCAAAAAACGTAAGCTCGGCACAGTAGACCCCAAACATCTTCAGCGACGGTGCCTGCTCTCTCAGAAGCAGACAGTCCCCCGCATCGTGTGCTGGTTTGCCACACGTGCCACACAACTCGGCCACACACTCCGCAATAAAATGGCCCTTACCACCACAACGATAACATATCATATGCTCCTTCTTGCGCGCATACTTAGCAGCTCTGTCAGCCTCAACCCTGGAAGTTTCCTCAAGAGACCCAGACACCCCTGAACCATTCCCTGGTAACTCCGCACTGGCCAGAGCCGAGACCACCTCCAAAGCCTGGCCCGTCAAGACCTGCAGCTCAGCGACCCCATCAACCGCCATCGGATCAGACACAGGCGGAGTAGGCGGTCGCGGACGATACCGTCCCCCTCGACCACCACGCCCACCACGGTGGCCGCGGAAACCTCCCCGCGGTCGGAACCCCGGGCCAACAGCCCCCTCAACAAAACCCCCAGTGGGCCCCATGAACGGACGCTCCGCCGATCCATCGCTCTGCCAGGCATGACCTCGACCGCCGCCAGTCGATGAAGAGCCACGGTGCTTACCAACTCCATATGCATTAACCCCATCATCACCCCACTGACCCTTAGGTGCATCCGTAGCTTGAGTCTGTGGGCGTGCCTGATTCTGACCAGGATCAACTCGACTTTGCGGAGGTAGAGTGACAATATTAGGAGGTGGAGCTGGCCTCGGCTGGCCGACCGGCGTCCCCTGAACGTTAGGCCGCGGCGTAGCACCCCTGCCCGCATTGCTTCCCGTCGTAGGCCGCTGCCCCACCGGCACCGGCGCCGACGGCCGCAAGCCCGCCGTAGAAGGCGCCATCGGCCTAGGTCCGGGCATCACGCCCTGGCCCGACGCCCCACCAACAGGAGCCGCCCCCCGAGCAGAGGGAGTCGGGGCTGAGCCCCCGCGACCACCCCCCGACGGTGGCAGCAAGCCACCACGGCCATTGCCTGAGGCCGCGGGAACCAACCCAGCGTTGGCAGCCGTCCCGGCACCACGGCCCCTACCGCCGCCCTGCTGCGGCGCGGTCCCGAGGCGGCCGGCCTCCTGGTTCGCTGCCGTTCTATTCCCCGGTGGCAGAGGGCCTCGACGACCCACCATGGCGCAGAGAGGAGCGATCCGTTTCGCCCTGGCCGCTCCAACCGGTCGATGGCTACGACTCAGTGTCCGTGAAACCCTAGTCGCCCCTCCTCGCCGGGAACACTATGAAGCTTGTAGTCGCAACAAAATCGTGTGTGTCGCTCTCTCCCAAACTGCAGCAGCTGACTGACAAAGGGTTCCAGCGGAGTGTCCAGCCGTTAGAAGAATTTATATCCCCTACTCTGCCAATTTTGCACAATAAGAAAGAAGATCAAACATAGTGCAATAATTACCAACATTAGCAAGCTAAATACTAGCATTACCTCTGCCGGTTGCAAGTGTGGTACCTTCCAGGTTTCGCATAGGCTTAGCCAGCTTCTCCTAAAGACAACCGCAGGAAAACAGAGTTCATATTGGGATCGCTTGTTCATGTGAAATCCAAACTAGCTTATCTCTCTTGTTGCGTAACGTGATTGTATTAGGAAACATAGGTTAGACTAGGAAATATTCTGGCTTGCCTTGTACTCCAAGTAGATCATGTACTTATATATATATGCCCACGAGGCTCAAGCAATACAACAAACTATTCCACCATACCTCTCTCTCCCTTCTAACATGGTATCTATCGCAAGTCGATCCTAAACCCTAGCCGCCGCCGCTTCAAGATTCTGCGCCGCCCGGGCGGTCGGCCTCCATGACCGCCCAGGGCGCGCCACCGTACCTAGGGTTCGTCCGCGGTCGTGTTGACCGGCTGCCCTAGGAGTCTTTTCCCGATCCTTTGATCGGGTTTTTCTCTCGCCGATCGCTTTGATTGGCGTCTACTTTTGATTTTCCGGTCTATGTGATCCGGTTTGCGCCGCCTAACGCCGCCGCCGTCGACCCGTCGCTCTACTCCAACACCGACGATTGGCGGCTTCTTCACCGACGGCGGCCTCGCATGTCGTCCGTCGCGTCTGCCGTCGGTCGCCCGACGCGGCGGCCTCGCGCGTCGTCCGCGCATCGGCCTGCCGTCACCCCGACATCTGCGGCCTCGCGCGTCGTCCGCAGATCGCCCGCCCGTCACCCGACCAGCGACCCGCGCGTCATCGGCGGCCCTTCATCTGCCGCCATTCGAGCGACGGCCCGCCCGTCGATCTACACCGCCGTCACCGCCTGCTCGACCAGGACTCTGCATCACCCGACCAGCGGCCTCGCGCCATGCGGCGGCCAATCATAGCCACCCCGCCGCGCCGCCGGCTTCATCTCGGACTCGCCGCTACGCCCGCCTCCGCGGCGTCCCGACCTCGCAGCGATCGGCGATCACCGCTTCGCCGCCGCGATCCGCCTCATCTACGCCCGCGACCGACCGGCCCGTCGATCACGCGCGCCTCCGCAGGTCCCGTGAAGATCGTCCCCGAGTTCAGCGCGCCTCTCCACCGATCGAGCATCGGGCTGCCGCTGCGTCTCCCCGTCGGGCCGCAGCGCCGCCGCCCCGTGGTTCTTCTCCCGGCTGCACCGACCCGCTGTCACCGCTGCGTTGCCCCTTCGGGCCGTAGTGCCACGGCCCGCGGTCCGCGGCACTCCGGGGCCGTCCGCTCGAGCTGTCCCTGTGGCTGCACCGACCCTCGCGCCGCCGCCCGCGTCGCCGCCCGTCGTCTGAGCCGTCCCAGCGGTTGCACCGACTTGCGAACCGCCGTTCGTCGCCCGCCAGACGCAGCGTCGCGGCCCGTCCCCGCCACCGCCCCAGGTATTCGCCGTCGCCCGACCCTTTGCCGCCGCTGCGTCGCCCCTTCGGGCCGTAGCGCTGCGGCCTGCGGTCCGCTCCGCCGTCACCCCGCGTCGACCTCACATGGTATGCGCCGCGCCATCTTCCTTGGCGCAGGAACGCCACCGTCTGCGCTAGTCTTCGTCACGCTGTCAGGGTTCTTTGCCTACTTCGAGCACCGCCGCCGCACTCCTAACCTAGCCGCCGCTGCCGCTCTTCTTTGGCCGCCGCCGCCGCTACCTTTGTAGATGCCGCCGCGGCCCGTCCACCCCTTCGTCTTCGTCCAGCACCAGCTCGTCGCCAGCATCACCGTCATCTACCCCGACCGCTTCATCTACTCCGACAACCGCGGGCGACATTGGCCCCGCTCCGATTGGCGCCGCAACCGTCGTTGAGTCCTTCTCTGCTGGCCTCTCCGACTTCTCCGACATGGTGTACAGCTCGTGCAAGTCCCTCGTCTACGCATGCCCGGTGCTGGCAACACTGATGCGTGCCTTCATCCACGATGTGTCCCCGGGCCTGGCAAGCCTGGTCGACGCTTCGTCAACTTTGTCTTCGTCCGTCTACGCATGCCCGGTGCTGGTAACACCGGTGCGTGCCTTCGTCTACGATGTGTCCCCGGGCTTGGCAAACCCGTCGCGACGCGCCGTCAACAACATCTTCTTCCCGGCGCACCACTACTTCGACACCACTGCGCCCATGACTAACTCGGCGCCACCTAGCGCCCGCGGCTCCACGGCGACTTCCTCGACACCGGCCACCCCGACTCGACATCGACTAGGGCATTCTTCGCACGGCTACCTCGACCACGGCTCCACCACCCATGCTCTTGGCTACATCGACAACGGCACAAAGGGCTACCGCCTGCTTGAGCAACCTCGTTGGTTTCCACTCCCGCCACGACTCCGCGATGCGTCGATTGTTACGACTGTGGGAGGGTGTCCGTCGGCTTGCCTTCGGATTCTTCTCCAGTCTCACCGTCTGCATCGCTACCGTTGTGACTGCGGGGGGATGTTGAGTAACGTGATTGTATTAGGAAACATAGGTTAGACTAGGAAATATTCTGGCTTGCCTTGTACTCCAATTAGATCATGTACTCCTATATATATGCCCACGAGGCTCAAGCAATACAACAAACTATTCCACCATACCTCTCTCTCTCCCTTCTAACATCTCTGAATCCTTTTTGTTCCCTTTTCTTTTGCAAAGGAATTTCAGCCTAGTATATCACCTAATGGAGGCTACTTGCTCTACTGATACACCTTAGCTAGCTTAGTCAAAACAAGTTCAATTTAATGGAGGCTACTTGCTCTGCTCTTCATCTACTTGCTCTCTGCCACTCACATTGCTTCCGCCGGCAGCGGCAGGATGGGCTGCCTTCCGTCCAAGAGACAACGCAGCAGCGCAACTGCGTCCTTCGCCCTTGGAGCAGAGGCTGGAGTGGATGTCGCCGGCTGGGGTTCATGCGCATCCTGTGCTCCAGCCTCTGCTCGGGGAGCAGACGAGGCGGATCCGTGGCTTCGGAGTCAGGTCCACCGCATCCAGGTAGTGGCGGGGTAAGTCGTCGTGGTCGTGGGCGGCGACCCAGAGTTGAAGACGATTCCCAGGACGAGCTTCAGCTGGCGGCCATGGCGACGACCTAGGTCTTGGGGAGGAGAGATGTTATGTTATGATCCAAATTAAAGCATAATTTTTTTACTAATTCAAGCATAAAGATTTTTTTGAGACAAGCTTTATTCATATCATCTCCACAGTTACAGGTAGGAAAAGAAGATCACCAGGGTGTCCGAGCCAAACATGACGGCCGAAATCTAGTGTCAAAGCATATGCTTAGCGAGATTGTGAGCCTTGGTATTCAAGCTCCTAAACTCATGGACTATATTACATGAAGTAAAAGCATTGGACCAATCCTTAATCTCATGAATAATTGCACCATATGTCGTTGCTGAGCCCTAGCCGCGACCCCCGCGTCGCCTTCCCTTGCGGCGGCGGGGGAACCCTAGCCGCGCCACCGCGGCCCCCTCCCCACCTCGCCCCACCTCCTCGCCATCGTTTGAGGCAACCGCTGGGCAAGCCCGAGGCGCCAAGGATGGTGGCGGCGGGGTCTCGGCTGCCCTGCCCCTGTGTGGGGAGTCCGGGATCTGGAGCGGCGGCTCCTTTGGTGAGGCATGGCAGACTCCGGCGAGCAGCCGTGCGGGCGGTGGATCTGGCGTCCTGGCCGCGCGGGCGGTGGGATCCCGGTGGTCGTTGGCGGCTGGCGGCGGCTTCCGCGGCGGTCGGTGCGCGCGATCTGGCGCCTCCCCTCGTCCCCTGTTCGGCGTGCGAGCCAGCCTGGTCGGGTCACGCTTCCCTTGGTCGTTGGTTCTGTACAGGAGGCGCTGGTGGTGGTGGGGATCTAGTTAGGGCGAAATCCCGGCCGGCCGCGCCGACAGCGAAGCCTAGAGTGACGTTCCCCTCCTTGGAGGCATCGGTATGGACTGATCTCCCCTTCCCCTAGGTCTCCCGGGCGAAAGCCCTAACTTTGTTGGGCGGCGACGGCGCTCATGGCGTCGTTCCCTTCTTGAAGGCGCCGCTTTGGGAACCTCGGGGTTGGGTGGCGCTTGTGGGTGGTGGGCGACTGCAGTAGTGAGGACCTATCATAGCATGGATCTACGTTCGTTGCTTGGATATGGACCCGCGTAGGTGGAGGTCGTTGTTTGGCGTCATGGTGGCGTCCATGGCGGAGGACCTTCCAAGGCTCGTGTAGGTGGAGGTCGTTGTTTGGCGTCGTGGTGGCGTCGATGGCGGAGGACCTGCCAAGGTTGACACCTCAATCTGCTCTGAAGATGGACCACTGGAAGATGACGGCGACGACACATGTGAGTGCGTCGGACCGGTTTGTGCCCCGGACCTGGTAGATGGCTCAGTCGGGGCCTCTGGCTTTAGATGTTAGGCTCAGGTGAGAGGTCTGGGTATGTGGCCCGGCAAGCACCCCTTTATCATATGGATAGGAGTAGCGGCAGATGTTGCCAAGATAGCGGATTCAGGCATATTGTTGTTCTACTTTGTAAGGTCCTCGAGAATAATCAATAGAGCGTAAGAAGGCGCTGCTCACCGCGATCCAGGCGCCCGACTTGTGGGCTGAAGCGGTGGGCCTCTCCCCGAAGGAGTGGCTTTCCCGCATGATCTCGAGGACCAGCTCTCTGTGATTTACACCGATGAGGAAGCGTATTGGCGCCTTTGGGGCGCTCAGCGTTGGGTCCTGAAGGGTGATGCGAATACTGCTTACTTCCAGGCGATTGCCAACGGTCGCCGTAGACGCAGCACCATCCCCTGCCTGTGGGATGGGGCAGCCCTCCTTCAGGATCCTCGCGACATTCGCACCCATGTCGACGGTTTCTATCGGTCCCTCTTCTCTCCCGCTCCTCGGAGCGGTATCTCCCTCGCCCCGGATTGTTGGGCCGGCGCCCAACTAGTCTCTGACGCAGAGAACGCGTCCTTGACAGCTCCTTCTCGGCGGGGAGGTGCAGGAGGCCATCAAGGGGATGAACTCCTCCTCTGCTCCGGGACTGGACGGTCTTCCGGTCATTTTCTTCCAGACCTTCTGGAACGTTATTAAACCTCTTAGGTCATGGCCATCTTTGATGAGTTCTTTGTGGGTTGTATTGACCTTAGTCGCCTCAACTACGGGACCATATCCCTCATCCCCAAGGTCCCTGGGGCGACAGACATCCGACAGTTCTGCCCAATCACGGTCATTAACGTGATCTTCCGGATCTTGGCCAAGGGGTACGCCAATAGGGTGACCCTGCTTGCGGATCGGATTACCCACCCTAACCAATCGGCCTTCATTAAGGGCGATACATCCCGGATGGTGTCTGGTGCTTCCCGAGGTCCTTCATGAGGTCCGCCAGCGCTGGCGGTCTTCTGAAGATTGATTTCCATAAGGCCTATGATACAGTTAGCTGGTCCTTCCTTAGGGAAGTCCTTCTACGGAAGGGCTTCGACGACCGGTGGATCACAAGAGTCATGCAAATGGTCTCTTGCGGTCGCACGGCGGACAATATCAACGGCGAGATCGGCCCCTTCTTCCCTACCCTATGTGGGGTTCGCCAAGGCGACCCCTTCTCTCCGTTCCTCTTCAATATGGTCGTAGACGCTTTGGCCGCCATTCTGGATAAGGCAAAAGCCGCTGGCCACATCCGAGGGATTACCCCCCACCTTTCTGGGGGCTCGGGGATCTCCATCCTCCAATATGCTGACGACACGATCATCATGATCGAAGGCTCGGAGTTGGACATCACCAACCTCAAGTTCCTCCTTCTCTGCTTCCAACAGATGTCGGGCCTCAAGATCAACTTCGATAAGAGTGACGTTATGGTGATGAGTTACTCCCCCTCCGAGTCTGTGGCCATTGCCAACAGGCTTAATTGCCGCCTGGACTCTTTCCCCACTACCTATCTGGGGACGCCCATTAGTGACTCGCGTCTCTCTGTCGCTGACTTGCGCCCCTCCGTGACCAAGCTCCAGACCAGATGCGAGCCCTGGCAGGGGAGGTGGCTCTCTAAGGCGGCCTGGACTATCCTTATCAACTCATCCTTATCCAGCCTCCTCTTGTTTCTTATGAGTTTCTACAGCCTCCATGAATCTCTCCATAAGGAGATCGCCAAGATTGAGTCCCGATTCTACTGGGCTGGCAAACAGGGCAAGCAGAAGTATCACATGGTCCGCTGGCCTGACATCTGCAAGCCCAGGGAGCAGGGTGGATTAGGCATCATGTGCTCTAAACGGATGAATATCGCCCTTCTCTCCCGGTGGCTTTGGCGTATCGCGCAGGGTCAGGGTGGCCTCTGGCTGGACATTATCGGAATAAGTACCTGCGTGGTCAACCCCTTGCCTTCTGCCAGAAATCGGGCGGATCTTAGTTTTGGCAGTCTCTCGTCCAACTCCTACCGGTGCTCTGCATTGGTACCTCTATCTCGGTGGGGTCCGGCCTCTCGACGCTTTTCTGGTTCGATCGCTGGGCCGGAGACTCTCCCTTCGCGGCCCGCTTCCCCACCCTCTTCTCCATCTTTGTCGACCCTATGATTTCTGTTGATAGGGCCCTTCTTGACTTAGGGCGCCTTGCTTTCCGCCGACCCTTTGGGCCGGCGGAATCCGCCGCCTGGCGTGAGTTACTTGACCGTGTTGCTCTTCATGAGCCGTTGGTGGATGGTGACCAAGACCTTATGCGCTGGCGTCTGGAGCAGTCTGGCTAGTTCTCCACCAAATCGCTTTACTTGGCCATTGCTCCCTCATCCGCCCCTCCCCCTTTCGATGGTGTGGTCCGTCCACGTCCCACTGAAGATTCGCATCTTCATGTGGCAGTGGATCCATGGACGGGTCCCGTCCGGTGTGGAGGTCCGCAAGCGAAATGGCCCGGGCACTGGTATCTTCCCCCTCTGCGATGTTCCTGAAGACTCCAATCACATTTTCTTCGCTTGCGTCTCCGCCCGGTTCCTTTGGAGCTGCTTTCGCGAGATTGTCGGTGGGAGTTGGTGCCACACCAATTTCCCAGACCTTTTTGCTGAACTCCAAGTGTCCCCTACGTCCTCTCGCCACATTAGGTGGCTGGAGGTTGGGGTCCTTGCCTGGACACTGTGGACCGTTTGCAATAAGCTAGTGATCCAACATTCCCCCCTTCGTCGCGCTACTGATGCTCTCTACAAATTCTCGGGTTTCTTGCAGCTTTGGCGGCCGCTTAGCCGCCCCCCGGATCGGGACACCATCTCAGCCTTCATCGCTGATCTTCGCTCAATGGCCGTCCGCCTATCGCCGCCACCCCCGCCGCCGCCGCCGGAGCCAGACTAGATCACCTGCGCTGGGTAGGCTTTGCTATGTTGTGTTTTTCTCTTTCTTCTGGGCTTGTTGAGCTGTGCCCTCAGCAGAACCTCTATACTTTGTTGTGGTACTTGGGTGGCGTGTGTGTGTGGACCTGCTGTGGTTGTATGTCTTGTGGCGGTTTGCTTTATTTATAAAGCGGGACGAAATCCTTTTTCGGTAATAATCAATAAAATGGCCGCATGCATCTCCCAGATGCAGAGGCCGGGGATCATCCTCCTCTAAAAAAATGTCATTGCTAATCCTTGCTTTACTCCGTCCACCACCTTTACTCCATCCTGCCGTTGCCGGCGAAACCCTAGCCGCAACCCCAGTCGCCCCTCCTCACCGGGAACACTCTGAAGCTTGTAGTTGCAACAAAATCGTGTGTTGCAGTAGCTGACTGACAAAGGGTTCCAGCGGAGTGTCCAGCCGTTAGAAGAATTTATATCCCCTCCTCTGCCAATTTTGCACAATAAGAAAGAAGATCAAATCTCATAGTGCAATAATTACCAACATTAGCAAGCTAAATACTAGCATTACCTCTGCCGGTTGCAAGTGTGGTACGTTCTAGGTTTCGCATAGGCTTAGCCAGCTTCTCCTAAAGACAACCACAGGAAAACAGAGTTCATATTGGGATCGCTTGTTCATTTGAAATCCAAACTAGCTTATCTCTCTGAATCCTTTTTGTTCCCTTTTCTTTCGCAAAGGAATTTCAGCCTAGTATATCACCTAATGGAGGCTACTTGCTCTACTGCTACACCTTAGCTAGCTTAGTCAAAACAAGTTCAATTTAATGGAGGCTACTTGCTCTTCTGCTTCATCTACTTGCTCTCTGCCACTCACACTACTTCCGCCGGTAGCGGCAGGATGGGCTGCCTTCCGTCGACGACGCAGCCGCGCAACTGCATCCTTCGCCCTTGGAGCAGAGGCTGGAGTGGACGTCGCCGGCTGGGGTTCATGCGCATCCTGTGCTCCAGCCTCTGCTCGGGGAGCAGACGAGGCGGATTCGTGGCTTCGAAGTCAGGTCCACCGCGTCCAGGTAGTGGCGGGGTAAGTCGTCGTGGTCGTGGGCAGCGACCCAGAGTTGAAGACGATTCCCAGGACGAGCTTCAGCTGGCGGCCATGGCGACGACCTAGGTCTTGGGGAGGAGATATGTTATGATCCAAATTAAAGCATAATTTTTTTTAGTAATTCAAGCATAAATATTTTTTTGAGACAAGCTTTATTCATATCATCTCCATAGTTACAGGTAGGAAAAGAAGATCACCAGGGTGTCCGAGCCAAACATGACGGCCGAAATCTAGTGTCAAAGCATATGCTTAGCGAGATTGTGAGCCTGGGTATTCAAGCTCCTAAAATCATGGACTATATTACATGAAATAAAAGCATTGGACCGATCCTTAATCTCATGAATAATTGCACCGTATGTCGTTGCTGAGCCCTAGCCGCGACCCCCATGTCGCCTTCCCTGGCGGCGGCGGGGGAACCCTAGCCGCGCCACCGCGGCCCCCTCCCCACCTCACCCCACCTCCTCACCATCGTTTGAGGCAACCGCCGGGCAAGCCCGAGGCGCCAAGGATGGTGGCGGCGGGGTCTCCGCTGCCCTGGCCCTGCGTGGGGAGTCCGGGATCTGGAGCGGCGGCTCCTTTGGTGAGGCATGGCAGACTCGGGCGAGCAGCCGTGCGGGCGGTGGATCTGGCATCCTGGCCGCGCGGGCGGCGGTATCCCGGTGGTCGTTGGCGGCTGGCGGCGGCTTCGCGGCGGTCGTCTCTGCGATCTGGCGCCTCCCTCGTCCCCTGTTCGGCGTCTTGGCTAGCTTTGGTGGTCGCGCTTCCCTTGGTTGCGGTTACTCTGCAGAGGCGCGGTGGTGGTGGGGATCTAGTTCGGGCGAAATCCTGGCCGGCCGCGCCGACAGCGAAGCCTAGAGCGCCGTTCCCCTCCTTGGAGGCATCGGTATGGACTGATCTCCCCTTCCCCTAGGTCTCCCGGGCGAAAGCCCTAACTTTGTTGGGCGGCGACGACGCTCATGGCGCCGTTCCCTTCTTGAAGGCGCCGCTTTGGGAACCTTGGGGTTGGGTGGCGCTTGTGGGTGGTGGGCGACGACAGTAGTGCGGACCTATCATAGCATGGATCTACGTTCGTTGCTTGGATATGGACCAGCGTAGGTGGAGGTCGTCGTTTGGTGTCATGGTGGCGTCCATGGCGGAGGACCTTCCAAGGCTCGTGTAGTGGAGGTCGTCGTTTGGCGTCGTGGTGGCGTCGATGGCGGAGGACCTGCCAAGGTTGACACCTCAATCTGCTCTGAAGATGGACCACTGGAAGATGACGGCGACGACACATGTGAGTGCGTCGGACCGGTTTGTGCCCCAGACCTGGTAGATGGCTCGGTCGGGGCCTCTGGCTTTAGATGTTAGGCTTAGGTGAGAGGTCTGGGTATGTGGCCCGGCAAGCACCCCTTTATCATATGGATAGGAGTAGCGGCAGATGTTGCCAAGATAGCGGATTCAGGCATATTGTTGTTCTACTTTGTAAGGTCCTTGAGAATAATCAATAAATTGGCCGCATGCATCTCCCAGATGCAGAGGCCGGGGATCATCTTCCTCTAAAAAAATGTCATTGCTAATCCTTGCTTTACTCCGTCCACCACCTTTTTGCAATCTGAAGCAACATGAATTTTACTCACAAAAAAGACTTCCGTAAGAACTAGAGCCTCTCTTACTGCCATTGCCTCCAGCGACTCGGGGTCCACAATATTTCTGTAAGTAATGCATGAAGCCCCTAGGAAATTCCCTTCTGAATCCCTACATACAGCAGCATCCCTGCCAACACTGCCGTTTCTCCTTACTGTTGCATCCGAGTTTACTAACATGTTCCGGCGGGGGATGTAGCCATGCAGATGGATGCACTGATATTGCATGGTTCTGAACCTGAGACGGTTCGGCCAAAACCTCCATGTCCAATAGGAACAAGTTAACAAAGCAATGTGTCGATAATGGGCTTTGGAAAATTTCCTCATGAATGGCCTTCCTCCTAACCTTCCAAATTGCCCACAATGTCACCACCATTCTCATGAATTCGTCCTGAGTGAGTGTTTCATTCATCATGAAGAGCCACTCCCTTGGGCTAATCTCTTGGTTCGCAAGAATATGTTCCACCATCTGCTCCGGTGCAAGGGACCAAATGCATCTTGCCATCATACAGTTCGGTATACAAAGAAGGGATTGCGACAAGGTGACTCGATATCGCCCATGCTATTCAATATAGTGGCGGATATGCTAGCCGTCATGATTGAGTGCCAAGGTTGATGGCCAAATTGATGGAGTAGTAAGTCATCTAGTTGATGGTGGTCTCTCTATAGTTCAATATGCTGACGATACGATTCTCTTCATGGATCATGACCTCGAGAAAGCGAGAAATCCAAAACTAATTTTATTAGCACTCAAGCAACTCTCAGGTCTGAAGATCAACTTTCATAAAAGTGAATTGTTTTGTTTTGGCGATGCTCAAGACGAGCCCCACCTGTATGCTGAACTGTTCGGATGTGGGTTGGGCCAGTTTCCGATCACATATTTGGGGATACCGATACATTATCGGAGACTCACAAATGCTGAATGGAAACATGTCGAGGAGAGGCTGCAAAAAAGACTTAGCAGTTGGAAAGGTAAACTGTTGTGTCTGGGCGGAAGATTGGTCCTCATAAACTCAGTACTAAGTAATATGGTACTATATATGATTTCCTTCTTCCAGTTGCCAAAAAAAGTTTTACATAAATTGGATTATTTCCGATCAAGATTCTTTTGGCAAGGAGATGGCGAGCGAAAGAAATATCGACTGGCTAAATGGAGTGTGGTTTGTCGTCCCAAAGACCAAGGCGGGTTGGGCATTCATGACCTTGAGGTTAAAAATAGGGCCCTCCTCGGCATATGGTTGTTTAAATTACTGACCGAAAATGGTGTATGGCAAACTCTCCTGAGGAGGAAATATGTGGGCTCCAAGGCAGTATCCCAAGTATACTAGAAGCCTGGGGATTCTCACTTTTGGGCGGGTCTATTGGCTACGAAGAAATATTTCTTCTCCTATGGATCCTTCTCAATTAAGGAAGGCTCGGAAATTAGATTCTAGGAGGACAAGTGGCTAGGAAAATGCCACACTCCGGGAACAATATCCGGCTCTATACAACATTGTGCGTCACAAGGGTGATACTATTGCTACTGTAATGGAATCATTTCTGCCAAATGTGACGTTCAGAAGAGAGTTAATTGGACCTAGACTCCAATCGTGGTACATCTTGCTTCAACGGTTGTCCACTGTGCAACTGTCACATGGGTCTGATGTATTTCGATGGAACCTACATGAGAATGGAAAATTCTCAGTGGGGTCTATGTACAGAGCGTTAATCCAGTCTGATGTGCCAGTTGATAATAATAAGAAGGTCTGGAAGATGAAAATACCTCTTAAGAATAAAACTTTGCATGGTATCTTCGTCGCGGAGTCATTCTTACTAAACATAACCTTATCAAGAGGAATTGGCATGGAAGTCCGTGATGTATTTTTTGTCATCATGATGAGACAATAAAACATTTGTTCTTCCAATGAAAATTGGCTCTGCCTATATGGTCAGTCATCCAGATAGCTTCTCGCTTGTATCCTCCTTGTAGTGTTGCCAATGTATTTGGCAACTTTTTACATGGGATTGATCATAGGTTTAAAACTCTTCTTAGGGTGGGAGCGCTTGCCTTTATTTGGTCGCTTTGGCTATGTACAAATGATAAGGTTTTTAACGATAAAAGTACTTCTCTAATGCAGGTTATCTACAGATGTACCGGGACTCTTTGTTTATGGTCCTCTCTACAATGTTGGAGAATAGAGACCTCTTTACGGAGGTGTGTACACGATTGGAGGATACTGCGAGGGATACTTATATCCAACATGGGTGGCAACATGATCATTGGATTGGCCACCTCTGCTTTAGGCGTTATACAAACTCTATCTTTGTATTCCGCCTTTCTATTTTTAGTTCTTGCAAAGGACTTTGTTTGGCTGTGTGCATCTTAGTTATGCAGAGGCCAAGTGTAATGCTTAAACCTTTTAAGTAATAAAGCGCCCCTTTTCGAAAAAATACAGTTCAGCAAGGCGTAACGCCAGTTATCTCCAGCAGAACAAATTGCACAAACTGATACAGTAGACATATTGCGGTGGTTCAGCAGGTCCTCCGTAGGTAGTGATACGTCCATTTTGCATCATGCTTTTATATCAATATTTATTGCATTATGGGCTATTATTACACATTATATCTCAATACTTATGGCTATTCTCTCTTATTTTACAAGGTTTACCATGAAGAGGGGGGATGTCGGCAGTTGGAATTCTGGCTGGAAAAGGAGCAAACGTTGGAAACCTATTCTGCACAACTCCAAAAGACCTGAGACTCCACGAAACAACTTTTTGGGTTTAATAAGAATTTATGGGCAAGAGAAATAGGCCAGGGGGCCCACACCCTGTCCAGGAGACAGGGGCGCCCCCCCTAGGGCGCACCCCCTATCTCCTGGGCCCCCTGGTGGGCCTCCAGCGTCCATCTTCTGCTATATCATCACTTTTCCCTTGGAAAAAATCGTGGGCAAGCTTACGGGACGAAACTCCGCCGCCATGAGGCGGAACCTTGGCGGAATCAATCTAGGGCTCTGGCTGAGCTGTTCTGTCGGGGACACCTCCCTCCAGGAGGGGGAAATCATCACCAACATCATCACCAACGATCCTCTCATCGAGAGGGGGTCAATATCCATCAACATCTTCACCAGCACCATCTCCTCTCAAAACCCTAGTTCATCTCTTGTATCCAATCTTGTATCAAAACCACAAATTGGTACCTGTGGATTCCTAGTAGTGTTGATTACTCCTTGTAGTTGATGCTATTTGGTTTACTTGGTGGAAGATCATATGTTCAGATCCTTTATGCATATTATTATTCCTCTGATTTGAACATGAATATGCTTTGTGAGTAGTTACGTTTGTTCCTGAGGACTTGGGTGAAGTCTTGCTATTAGTAGTCATGTGAATTTGGTATTCGTTCGATATTTTGATGAGATGTATGTTTTCTTTCCTCTAGTGGTGTTATGTGAACGTCGACTACATGACACTTCACCATTATTTGGGCCTAGAGGAAGGCATAGGGAAGTAATAAGTAGATGATGGGTTGCTAGAGTGACAGAAGCTTAAACCCAAATTTATGCGTTGCTTCGTTAGGGGTTGATATGGACCCATATGTTTAATGTTGTAGTTAGGTTTACCTTAATACTCCTTTTTGTAGTTGCGGATGCTTGCAATAAGGGTTAATCATAAGTGGGATGCTTGTCCATGTTAGGGAAGTACCCAAGTGCCGGTCCACCCACATATCAAATTATCAAAGTACCGAACGCGAATCTTACGAACGTGATGAAAACTAGCTCGACGATAATTCCCAATGTGTCCTCGGGAGCTCCTTCTTCATTATTAGAATTTTTCCAGGCTTATCCTTTGTTTACATAAAGGATTGGGCCACCTTGCTGCACTTCATTTACTTTATTTACTTTTGCTTGTTACTATTTATCTTATCACAAAACTATCTATCACCTACTATTTCAGTGCTTGCAGAGAAAACCTTACTGAAAACCGCTTATCATTTCCTTCTGCTCCTCGTTGGGTTTGACACTCTTACTTATCGAAAGGACTACGATAGATCCCCTATACTTGTGGTCATCAAGACTCTTTTCTGGCGCCGTTCCCAGGGAGCGTAGCGCTCTTGGTGAGTGGAAGTTGGTAAGGAAACATTTATTTAGTGTGCTGAAATTTTTTGTTACTTGTCACTATGGAAACTAATCCTTTGAGGGGCTTGTTTGGGGTATCTTCACCCCAACCAGAAGAGCCAATAGATGCTCCTCAACCTACTAAACTTTATGAAAATATTCACTTTGAGATTCCTTCGGGTATGATAGAAAAACTGCTAGCTAATCCTTTTGCAGGAGACGGAACATTGCATCCCGACTTACACCTTATCTTTGTGGATGAAGTTTGTGGATTATTTAAGCTTGCAGGTATTCCTGATGATGTTGTTAAAAGGAAGGTCTTCCCTTTATCTTTGAAGGGAGATGCAATGACATGGTATATGCTATGTGATGATACAAGATATTGGAATTATAAGCGATTGAAGTTGGAATTTCACCAAAAGTTCTATCCTATGCATCTTGTTCATCGTGATTGTAATTACATATATAATTTCTGGCCTCGCGAAGGAGAAAGCATCGCTCAAGCTTGGGGGAGGCTTAAGTCAATGTTGTATTCATGCCCCAATCATGAGCTCTCTCGGGAAATGATTATTCAGAATTTTTATGCTCGGCTTTCTCTTGATAATCGCAACTTGCTCGATACTTCTGTCTTTGGTTCCTATATTTGAAGACTATTGATTTCAAATGGGACTTATTGGAAAGAATTAAACGCAACTCGAAGATTGGGGTTCCGACGATGGTAAGGAGTCGGTATGACACCTAAGTTCGATTGTGTTAAATCTTTTATGGATACCGATGCTTTCCGTGGATTTAGCTCTAAGTATGGACTTGACTCTGAGATAGTAGCTACTTTTTGTGAAACTTTTGCAACTCACGTTGATCTCCCTAAAGAGAAGTGGTTTAAATATAATCCTCCTGTTGAAGTGAAAGTAGTTGCACCTATTAAAGTCGAAGAGAAGACTATTACATATAGTGATCCTATTATTCCTACTGCTTATGTCGAAAAACCTCCTTTTCCTGTTAGGATAAAAGATCATGTTAAAGCTTCGACTGTTGTTCGTAAGAGTAATGCTAGGACTTACACACCTCCTGAGCAAATTAATGTTGAACCTGGTATTGCTATGATTAAAGACCTCTTAGATGAGGACTTAGATGGGCATGTTATCTCTTTCTTGGGTGAAACTACTAATATTGCTAGACCCGATACTAAGACACGTAGACCTGTTGTAGGCACGCCTGTTATTTCTGTTAAAATAGGAGATCATTGTTATCATGGTTTATGTGATATGGGTGCTAGTGCTAGTGCGATACCTTATGACCTTTATAAAGAAATTATGCACGATATTGCACCTGTTGAATTAGAAGACATTGATGTTACTATTAAGCTTGCTAATAGGGACACCATTAAACCTATTGGGATTGTTAGAGATGTTGAAGTCTTGTGTGGGTAGATTAAATACCCTGCTGATTTTCTTGTTCTTCGTTCCTCGCAAGATGATTTTTGTCCCATTATTTTTGGTAGACCCTTCTTGAATACTGCTAGTGCTAAGATTAATTGTGAAAGGAATATTGTCACTGTTGGCATAGATGGTATGTCTCATGAGTTTAATTTTCCCAAGTTTAGTAGACAACCTAGTGAAAGGGAACCACCTAGTAAGGATGAAATTATTGGTCTTGCTTCCATTGCTGTTCCTCCAACTGATCCGTTAGAACAATATTTGCTAGACCATGAAAACGATATGTTTATGAAGGAAAGGGAAGAAATAGATGAAGTGTTCCTTAAACAGGAACCTATGCTGAAACATAACCTTCTCGTTGAAATTCTTGGGGATCCCCCTCCACCCAAGGGTGATCCCGTGTTTGAACTCAAACCATTACCTAATAATCTTAAGTATCCTTATCTTGATGAAAAAGAAATATATCCTGTTATTATTAGTGCTAACCTTTCAGAGAAAGAAGAAGAAAGATTATTGAAAACTCTGAAGAAGCACCGAGTTGCTATTGGATATACTCTGGACGATCTTAAGGGCATTAGTCCCACATTATGTCAACACAAAATCTCAGTGGAGAAAGATGCCAAACCAGTTAGAGATCCTCAAAGACGATTAAATCCCAAAATTAAGGAAGTGGTAAGAAAGGAGATACTAAAGCTCCTTGAGGCAAGTATTATTTATCCCGTTGCTGATAGTGAATGGGTAAGCCCTGTCCATTGTGTCCCTAAAAGGGGAGGTATTACCGTAGTTTCTAATGATAAAGATGAATTGATCCCGCAAAGAATTATTACAGGTTATAGGATGGTGATTGATTTCCGTAAGTTAAATAAAGCCACTAAGAAAGATCATTACCCTTTACCGAGGCTATCCAAACACACACATTTTTGCTTTCTAGATGGTTATTCTGGCTTCTCTCAGATACCTGTATCAGCAGGGGATCAATCTAAAACTAGTTTTACTTGCCCTTTTGGTACTTTTGCTTATAGACGTATGCCTTTTGGTTTATGTAATGCACCTACTACCTTTCAAAGATGCATGATGGCTATATTTTCTGATTTTTGTGAAAAGATTTTCGAGGTATTCATGGATGACTTCTCCGTCTATGGATCCTCTTTTGATGATTGTTTGAGCAACCTTGATCGAGTCTTGCAGAGATGCGAAGACACTAGTCTCGTCCTGAATTGGGAAAAGTGTCACTTTATTGTAAATGAAGGCATTGTCTTGGGGCACAAGATGTCCGAGAGAGGTATTGAAGTTGATAAAGCCAAAGTTGATGCTATTGAAAAGATGCCATGTCCCAAGGACATAAAAGGTATAAGAAGTTTCCTTGGTCATGTCGGCTTTTATAGGAGGTTCATTAAGGACTTTTCTAAAATCTCTAGGCCTCTGACTAATTTATTGCAAAAAGATATTCCTTTTGTCTTTGATGATGATTGTGTAGAAGCTTTCGAAACACTTAAGAAAGCTTTGATCACTTCACCTATTGTTCAGCCACCTGATTGGAATTTACCTTTTGAAATTATGTGTGATGCTAGCGATTATGCTGTAGGTGCTATTTTAGGGCAAAGAGTCGATAAGAAATTGAATGTTATCCAGTATCCTAGTAAGACTCTTGATACTGCCCAGAGAAATTATGCTACTACTGAAAAAGAGTTCTTAGCAGTTGTGTTTGCATGTGATAAGTTTAGACCTTATATTGTTGATTCAAAAGTTACTATTCACCTCGATCATGCTGCTATTAAATATCTTATGGAAAAGAAAGATGCTAAGCCTAGACTCATTAGATGGGTTCTCTTGCTCCAAGAATTTGACTTGCATATTATTGATAGAAAGGGAGCTGAGAACCCGTTCTGCGAACAACTTGTCTAGGCTAGAGAATGTTCTTGATGACCCACTGCCTATTAATGATAGTTTTCCTAATGAACAATTAGCGGTTGTCAATGCTTCTCGTACTGCTCCTTAGTATGCTGATTATGCTAATTACATTGTTGCTAAATATATACGGCCTAGTTTCACATACCAGCAAAAGAAAAAGTTCTTTTATGATTTAAGACATTACTTCTGGGATGATCCACATCTTTATAAAGAAGGAGTAGATGGTATTATTAGACGTTGTGTGCCTGAGCATGAACAGGAACAAATCCAACGCAAGTGTCACTCTGAATCTTATGGAGGACACCACGCTGGAGATAGAACCGCACACAAGGTACTACAATCTTGTTTTTATTGGCCTACTCTCTTCAAAGATGCTCGTAAGTTTGTCTTATCTTGTGATGAATGTCAAAGAATAGGTAACATTAGTAGACGTCAAGAAATGCCTATGAATTATTCTCTTGTTATTGAACCGTTTGATGTTTGGGTCCTTGATTATATGGGACCTTTTCCTGCCTCCAATGGTTATACACATATTTTAGTTGCTGTTGATTACGTTACTAAGTGGGTAGAAGCTATTCCAACTAGTATTGCTGATCATAACACTTCTATTAAAATGCTTAAGGAAGTTATTTTTCCTAGGTTTTGAGTCCCTATATATCTTATGACTAATGGTGGTTCACACTTTATTCATGGTGCTTTCCGTAAGATGCTTGCTAAGTATGATGTCAATCATAGAATCGCATCTCCTTATCACCCGCAGTCTAGTGGTCAAGTAGAGTTGAGCAATAGAGAGCTCAAATTAATTTTGCAAAAGACTGTGAATAGATGTAGAAAGAATTGGTCCAAAAAACATGATGATGCACTATGGGCCTATAGAACTGCATACAAAAATCCTATGGGTATGTCTCCATATAAGATGGTTTATGGAAAAGCATGTCATTTGCCTCTTGAACTTAAACATAAAGCATATTGGGATATTAAAGAGCTCAATTATGATTTCAAACTTGCCGGTGAGAAAAGGTTATTTGATATTAGCTCACTTGATGAATGGAGAACCCAAGCGTACGGAAATGCCAAGCTTTTCAAAGAAAAAGTCAAACGCTGGCATGATAAGAGGATACAAAAGCGTGAGTTTAACGCAGGAGATTATGTGTTATTATTCAACTCTCGTTTGAGATTTTTTGCAGGAAACTTCTCTCAAAATGGGAAGGTCCCTACGTTATCGAGGAGGTTTATCGTTCTGGTGCTATAAAAATCAACAACTTCGAAGGCACAAATCCGAGGGTGGTAAACGGTCAAAGAATTAAACATTATATTTCAGGTAATCCTATCAATGTTGAAACTAATATTATTGAAACCATAACCAGTGAGGAATACATAAGAGACACTTTCCAGAACGTTCCAGACTCCGAAAAGGCATAGGTACGTGGTACGGTAAGTAAACCGACTCCAAAACAACTCTAATGGCAATTTTTATCAGTTTTGGATTATTTAAAGTTTTTAGGAAGAAAGAAGTAGTCCGAAAGGGGCACGAGGCTCCCACGAGAGAGGAGGGCGCGCCCCATGTCTCGTGGGAACCTCGTGTGCCTCCCGGACTCCCTTTTCTTGCATGTTATGTATTTTGGTCGGTAAAAATTCATTATATATACTCCCGAAGGTTTTGACCACTGTATCACGCAAATATCCTCTGTTTTCGTTTCGAGCTGTTCCTGTTGCAGATTTGGAACAAGATGTCGTCCCAAGATTCGGAGGGAGAGAGCTAGATGGCTGATTATATTTCAAACCCAAAAGTATATGGGGATGTGGAACATTATGGCTGGACCACAGACACTACCAAAAAAAGACACGTCCGTGACATTTTGGGCCAAACGAATTTTTTTTCTGTCATACATATGACACTTCTATGACGATAATTGTGACAAAATCCAGTATCATCATAGATGTGGCGGGCTCCTACTTCTATGACAAAAATCATGACAGAAAATGGGCTTTTCGTCCTGGGCGGGCCGGAGACGCAGCTGCATGACATTCTTTGGGCCGTCCATGATGGAAAAAACCATGGTAGAAGCGAGGGGGAGGAAAATTTTGGGGAGTTGTCGGTTACGGTGGGAGAGCGATGCGCGTTTCTCTCGTACGTACGCGCGTGTGTGCGAGGCGTTGGGTCTAACTGAAGCCGAGCGAGGCGTTGGGCTCTAACTAAACCCGAGCGATTGCACTGCAGGCTACGCATTACTGAACCCAAGAGATGGATCGATGGCTGTTAACTGAACCCGATGGAGCGATTACTTCGCTACTGCTGCTCACTGAAGCCGATGGATGCTGCCTCTGGGATGAACAGCAGGGGGGGTTTGGATGAACAGTGAATGGTGGCGTTGCCTCTGGATGAACAGGAACCCGTGGTGTGGAGCGCTGGATGAATAGTAGACGGTGGAGGGGTGGCAGTGGAGGGGTGGTTGAACAGGACCCCGTGGTGTGGAGGGCTGGATGAGCAGATGAGCGATGGAGGGGTGCCGGGAAGGAGTGGTTGAGCGATGGCTGGTGGAGTAGCGCGTGGTGGAGGCTGGATGAGCAGGAGCCCGTGGAGGTGGAGGAGGTCGACGGTAGCCCGTGGAGGTGGAGGAGGTCGGCGGTGGAGATGAACGGTATCCGTGGAGTCCGTTTTGCGATGCGCCACACCTCCCGATGAACGGGACCCCGTTTGACCGTAGGAGGCCCGTTTCGTCCGTTTTGCGGTACGCGACACCCCTCCCGATCAACTGGACCCCGTTTCGACCATATGAGGTCCGTTTCGTCCGTTTTGCGGTACGGCACACCCCTCCCGATCAACAGGACCCCCATTTCGACCGTAGGAGGTCCGTTTCGTCCGTTTTGTGGTACGCCACACCCCTCCCGATCAACAGGACCCCCGTTTCGACTGTAGGAGGTCCGTTTCCTCCGTTCTGCGATACGCCAGGCCTCATTTCCATCGCATGTTCCGTCCAAGCCGGTTGGCTCCCACGCGTTCCGTTGCCTCCCGATGAACACGACACATTCCGTTGCCTCCCCATGAACACGATGCATTCCGTTGCCTCCCCATGAACATGGTGCATTCCGTTGCCTCCCCATGAACACGAGCCCTCGCCGTACGTATGCGCGACTAGGCGTTCGAGACCCCGCCCGTATGTACACATACGTGGCCGTATTTTCTTTCTTGCACCACGGACGGCGTATGCGTGCGTGTACATGCTACGCGGCGCCTCTACTACGACGCGCGCGCGCCTCTACATCCACCGGTATATATATACGTACATGTTCGCGACCGAATGATAACGCCACGTGCGCTTGACCAGGTGGGTCCGTATCGAGCACTTCCTTGCCTGTGAAGATGTAGCTGGTGGGTCCCAGCAGTCAGGGGGCAAATCGTTTTGGGTTTTTTTTGCTCGGACGCACTTCCTTGCGTGCGAAGATGTAGCTGGTGGGTCCCAGCAGTCAGGGGGGTGAATCGTTTTTTTCAGACGCACTTCCTTGCATGCGAAGATGTAGCTGGTGGGTCCTAGCAGACAGGGGAAACGTTTTTTTTGCGAAATACGGTGGCCTGTCCAGTGGGTCCCCACTGTCAAGTGGAGGAATAATTATTTTGCGCGTAATAAGGAGGCACTTCCTTGCTGCGGCCATGGACCCAGCTGTTAGCCTCTCCACGTACAGTCCACGTCCGATGGAAGCCATTCCTTGACCACGTTGACCACGCCGCACCGAGAGCACCAGGGCGGTGGACGATGGCAAGGCCTAGGAAGGGGACGACGCGGAGCTGGGGAAGACGCGGCAGTGGATGCCCACGCGTAGAGGAGTATGAGGGTTCACTCGCTCGGCTGCGGTGTGAGGCTACCATCGCCGTAGAATAACAGGGGGTGTGGGTGCGTAGAGGGATGGCCTGTCAGCGGTGGTAGTAGTAGGGGGCGGTGAGGCCTTCACGGCATCACAGCCGGCCACGGACAGCAGGAGCAGGCGGCACGACCGGTGCTGCTTTGGGCAGCTGGAGCAAGAAGACCAGAGGTTGAAGAAGCACTACGGCCATCGGATGGACATCGTACGGTCAGTGGAGCTAGAATCGTTCATATATTGACTAAAGTTGACAAAGGCCTCTGTCCCAGTCAACTTAGTAGGCCCACAAGTCATCCTCCCACTAAGGTTGGTCCTAGCTAGGAGGGGGTATTCTTTTTTTGTGTGTAATAAGAAGGCACTTCCGGTGGGTCCGAGCTGACAGCGGGGGGAACGTTTTTTTGCGAAATACGGTAGCTGTAGGACCTTGAGAAGAGGTGTCTAGAGGGGGGGGGGGTGATTAGACACTAAGTACCAAAGTTGCAGTTTTTAAGTTTCCTTTGGTTTAAGTGGAGTTTAGGCACAAGTTTAACATTCACAACACATAGCAAGCAAGCATGCAAAGAGTGTATGAGCAGCGAAAAGTAAAGCATGCAACTTGCAAGAATGTAAAGGGAAGGGTTTGGAGGATTCAAACGCAATTGGAGACACGGATGTTTTTGGCGTGGTTCTGATAGGTGGTGCTATCGTACATCCACGTTGATGGAGACTTCAACCCATGAAGGGTAACAGTTGCGCGAGTCCACGAAGGGCTCCACCCACGAAGGGTCCACAAAGAAGCAACCTTGTCTATCCCACCATGGCCGTCGCCCACGAAGGACTTGCCTCACTAGCGGTAGATCTTCACGAAGTAGGCGATCTCCTTGCCCTTACAAACTCCTTGGTTCAACTCCACAATCTTGTCGGAGGCTCCCAAGTGACACCTAGCCAATCTAGGAGACATCACTCTCCAAGAAGTAACAAATGGTGCATTGATGATGAACTCCTTGCTCTTGTGCTTCAAATGATAGTCTCCCCAACACTCAACTCTCTCTCATAGGTTTTGGATCTGGTGGAAAGAAGATTTGAGTGGAAAGCAACCTGGGGAAGGCTAGAGATCAAGATTCATATGGTAGGAATGGAATATCTTGGCCTCAACACATGAGTAGGTAGTTATCTCTCAGAAAAATGTATGCTGGAAGTGTAGGTTCAGTCTGATGGCTCTCGCCACGAATGAAGAGGAGGTGGAGGGGTATATATAGCCTCCACACAAAATCTAACCGTTACACACAATCTACTAAACTCGGTGGGACCGAATCGTTAAAATTGGTCAGACCAATTTAGCAAATAATGTGACCGTTAGGGTTTTCGGTGGGACCAAAATGCAACTCGGTGAGACCGATTCGGTTAGGGTTAGGGCATAACGTAATCTCGGTAAGACCGATTACACAAACTCGGTGAGACCGAATTTGGTAATAAGCTTTCCAGAGAGTTGGTCAGGCAAACTCGGTGGGACCGATTACACAAACTCGGTGGGACCGATTTTGGTAATAAGTTATCCAGAGAGTTTGCATTGTAATCTCGGTAGTACCGATTGCTCAAACTAGGTGAGACCGGTTATGGTAATGGACATACACAGAGATATTACAATCCCATCTCGGTGAGACCGAGATCCCTATCGGTAAGACTGATTTGCTTAGGGTTTGTGGCAGTGGCTATGACTATTGGAATCGGTGGCGCCGGATAGGAAGAATCGGTGTGACCGATTTTGGCTTTGGGTTTAAGTCATTTGTGGAAGTGGGAAAGTAGTTGAGGGTCTTGGAGCATATCACTAAGCACATGAAGCAAGAGGCTCATTAAGCAACACCTCATCCCTCCTTGATAGTATTGGCTTTTCCTATAGACTCAATGTGATCTTGGATCACTAAAATATAAAATGAAGAGTCTTGAGCTTGAGGCTTGAGCCAATCCTTTGTCCTTAGCATCTTGAAGGAGTTCCCACATCCTTTAGTCCATGCCACTCCATTGTTGAACTTTTCTGAAACATGCTAGATAGAAGTGTTAGTCCAACAAGAGATATGTTGACATTAATTACCAAAACCACCTAGGGAGCACTTGTGCTTTCAATCTCCCCCTTTTTGGTAATTGATGAAAACATACATCAAAGATTTAGATAAGGATATAAAGAGTAGCAAGTAAAGCTTTGGAAAGACATGTAACAAACATAGGCTCCCCCTACATGTATGCAGTCATGTGAATATGGAATATAGAAGCATATGAGAGCATAACCATGATAGAGTAGGCAATGTGTTACATGTATCTTGGCCATATGCATCAGAGCAAAGAATGTTGAAGAAAATACCCTCATGCTCATGAGTCCTTCTTGCAAACAATATGTACATCAGCAAGAATTCCTCATACACATGATTTTGATGCATAAACTTACCCTGCAGTCTTGAGTTGGCTTGGGATGGGATGAATCTGCGTAAACAAGGTTAGATAACACAGATACATCTACTAGCCAGAGCAAACAGAAGAAACCACAAGAATACCAAGACTGGATGACATGTAGAGAGTGAGTACTAAGTACCACATTGGATTAGACATGTCCCCAAGAGTAAAGATATGCAATGAATTTGAATGATTTCTTTTCCTTAGATGTCTTGCTCCCCCTGAATCTAGCATGGGATACTGGGAGAAGATAGGGAATAGAAAATCAGAGCTAAAAATCAGAGCTAAAAGATATGAATGATGATCAGAGCTAATGTATGCTAATGCAAATAAGCACAACAGATCATATGAACATGTCTCTCCCCTCAAGAAGACATGTGGGCATCTCTCCTCTTGAACACCAAGCATCTAGGATCCTTGAGTTATACTTTCTACCTAAGTATCCTCTCCCCCTGGAGATCTCTCTCTTCCTTTGAGGGTCCATCCCCCTAGAAGATCTCTCTCCCCCTTAAGGATCTCTTTCTAAATGATAAGCTTTGATGTTCTCTCTCTCCCCCTTTGACATCAATTTCCAAGAAGGGTTTTCTGGAATCCATCGAATGGGTTCGGTCCTTGAGACACAACACAAAGCAACGATAAAAATGTGATGCTTGTAGAGGACAAGATTCATTGAGTGGAGCTGGATCAAAAGACACATAGAATATGTGGCAAACTGTTTTCCTGATGTGAAATCGGTGGCACCGAGTGGTATGCTTCGGTTGTACAAGAAAGGATTGATTGGGCGAAAATAACAAATCGGTGAAACCGAGTTCATCACAGAGAAAACACTTGTCACCTCAGCTCACTAGACTAGTAAGATCTCACAAAGATTTGCAAGGAATTTACTTAAATATGTGCAATGAATTGGATGCAGAAAATGCAGAGCAAACAAAAAGAAAGTTAGATGAAGGTTTTTTTTGAAAGGGGAAATAAGTATGCATGAGACAAATGCAAAAACACACAAAACAACACAAGAGAACTTCATCTAGAGATGGTCGGCGACAGTCACCTATGTTAGAGTATATTGACTTAGGAGTCAAGTGAGATCACTTGATCATAGGTCATACGCATCGTTTAAGCTCAAAATGGGGGCCATTTTTCATTCAAGCATCTTGATGTATTCACATCTTGTCGAGTTGCTTTAGCTCATGTCTTGGAGTAAAGCTTCTCTAAGATGGAATAACATACCTTGGTTGGTGGAGTAGTCCATGTAGTTGAACTTGTGTGGGTTGCTCAAGGTTGATGTAGCTTATCAAGAATCTGGAGCACCACTTGGAATTTGAGTCCATCT
The DNA here is from genome assembly GCA_021437245.1 of Aegilops speltoides. Classification (NCBI taxonomy): domain Eukaryota; kingdom Viridiplantae; phylum Streptophyta; class Magnoliopsida; order Poales; family Poaceae; genus Aegilops; species Aegilops speltoides. The sequence goes on along the minus strand of CM038147.1, from coordinate 152,977,594 downwards.
ACCTACATGGGTTAGTTTTTGCAAGGAAGAGCACTTGTATATCCAAAAATGACAATCATGAAGTTCAACATAGAATTTGTCAAAGGATATGTTTGAATGGTTTCGTGCTTCCTTGTCTTCAACCACCATAGTGTAGAGTCTTGGTGATGTAGAGATTGCTCAAGATGTGAGTAGATTACAATCTCATGGAGTTTGATTCCACCAAGTACCTACATGGGTTAGATAACATGCAAGATACAAATATATCCAAGACATAAGATTTTCATCATAAGAGAAATATCGAGGATTAGTCATAAGCTCATGTCTTGCATGTATCCAACGGAGTTTCTACTCCAATTTGAAGCATCACTGATGTTTAATTCTCCTCTTAACCTGCAAAACACTTTCTCATCAAGAGGTTTAGTGAATATATCCGCTAATTGCTTTTCGGTGCGAACATGCTTAAGATCACTGTCACCCTTAGCAACATGATCTCGAATGAAATGATGTCGAACTTCAATATGCTTAGTTTGAGAATGTTGCACATGATTATGACCAATTTTGATAGCACTTTCATTGTCACAAAGCAATGGAACATGTCTCACATATATCCCATAATCTTTAAGAGTTTGGGTCATCCAAAGTAATTGAGCACAACATGAACCAGCGGCAATATATTCAGCTTCGGTGATGGATAAGGATACCGAGTTTTGTTTCTTGGAAGACCAAGACACAAGAGATCTACCAAGAAATTGAGAAGTACCCGAAGTGGACTTTCTATCAACCTTGTCTCCGGCATAGTCCGAGTCAGAATAGCCAACAAGATCGAAAGAGGCCCTCTTAGGATACCAAATGCCAAAGTTTGGTGTATGGATTAAGTATCTCACTATCCTTTTCACGGCCTTAAGATGACATTCTTTAGGAGCAGCTTGATATCGTGCACATATGCACACACTTAGCATGATATCGGGACGTGAAGCACATAGATATAATAATGAACCAATCATAGAGCGATAAACCTTTTGATCAACCGGTTCACTATCTTTGGTCAAATCAAGATGTACACTAGTAGGCATGGGTGTAGACATACCTTTGCATTCTTGCATATTGAAATTTTTGAATAAGTTCTTGGTGTACTTCATTTGAGAAACAAAGGTACCTTCCTTAGTTTGCTTGATTTGCAACCCAAGAAAGAATTTGAGTTCACTCATCATAGACATCTCAAACTTCTCCGACATTAGCTTCCCAAACTTTTCACTAAAATGAGGGTTAGTCGAACCAAATATAATATCATCAACATAGATTTGTCACACAAATAGTTCTCCATTAACCCTTTTTTAAAAAGTGTGAAATCAATTTTCCCAACTTCAAAGCCTTTTTCAATAAGGAACTTGGTCAAGCATTTATACCATGCTCGAGGAGCTTGTTTAAGACCATAAAGAGCTTTGTGAAGTTTGTAAACATGATTGGGTTTCTTAGGATTGACAAAGACGGGAGGTTGCTTACCATACACTTCCTCCTCTATTTCACCATTTAGAAAAGCACTTTTAATGTCCATTTGGTACAAGGTGATATCATGATAATTAGCATAGGTAAGTAAGATGCGAATGGACTCAAGTCTAGCAACGGGAGCATAAGTCTCACCGTAGTCCATACCTTCGACTTGTGTGTAGACTTGGGCAACGAGACGTGCTTTGTTGCGAACTACTTGTCCATCTTCATCTTGCTTGTTGCGAAACATCCATTTGGTACTGATGACGCTGTGGTTGTTGTCGGGCTTCTCAACCAATGTCCAAACTTGGTTCCTCTCAAAGTTATGTAGCTCTTCATGCATAGCATTTATCCAATCCAGATCTTCCAATGCTTCTTAAACCTTCATAGGTTCAATGCTAGAGATGAAAGAATAGTTTTCACAAAAGTTAGCTAAACGAGTTTTAGAGCGAGTGATTCTCCCGGTCTGAATGTCATTGTAGATTTGCTCGACGGGATGATCTTTAGCAATTCTTGCTTGAACTCGTGAGAACTTTTGCTTGGGTCTTCGTTGAACATCTTCTTCATCTTGTTCTTCTTCTTGGCCTTCTTCATCGTTGGCATTGTCGTTCTCTTGTCGTGGTGGGGAAGGAGGTTGTTGACGTTCATCTTGATGCACTTTCTCGTTTCCTTCATCTTGGTGTGTCCCACTTGTGGATGCTTCCATGTCAACTCTTGGTTCACCTTGTCATGAAGTAGAAGCTTCCACTTGGACGGACGAGGTACTCTCCTTCACCTCCGTTGGACGAACCTTGCCAATAGCCAAGTCTTGAATTACTTCCGAAGGATCTTTGTCACCTACATCAATTGGCAATTGCTCTACTTGCGAGCCGTTAGATTCATCAAACTTCACATCTACCGTCTCTTCAACCTTTCGAGTGAAATTGTTGTAGACACGGTAAGTGTGAGAGTTTGAGCCATAACCAAGAAGGAAACCTTCTGAGGATTTAGCAATGAAGCAAGTTTTAGGTTGAGCCTTTTTAGTGAAATCAACAATGTATAGATCACCTCTACGCACACCGGTAAAGACCATTTGATGATTGTCTCGACGAAACACTTGGCAATCTACTTCAGTAAATAGAACATTGAAACCGAAATCAGCAAGTCTAGATACTGAAAGTAAGTTGTATCCAAGAGATTCAACGAGCATGAAATTTTGTATGGAGCTATCATGTGATATGGCCACCATACCGAGGCCAACCACCTTACCCTTTGAGTTGTCACCGAAAGTGACATACTTTTGAGGACTATCCTTATCAGCAAGCTCACGAAACATGTCTTTATCTCCGGTCATGTGATCGGTACATCCACTATCAAGAACCCATTCCTTTCCTCCTGACATATATCCCCGAAGATTTGCCATAAGACCAAAATGTCTCATTGCATCATCAAGATCGAAGTCACTATCATCATCCTCATCATAGTATCCATGTTCAACATTGTCATGTGGTGGATCAAGTCCTAGAGAGGGTGATTCATTAGAATGAGTTTAACAATGATCTTGCTTATGATTTTTTATAGCTTCGAAAATAATATCACTAATAATACCAACATTTCCTTTGGCACGCATAAGGTTTGTAAGCTCAAATAGACGATCACCAAACATAGGATCACTAGTATTCATCTTACTCAAAGCAATAGACTTATGAAGAATTTCGTCAAGATTTTCCAAGGAATAATCTGGAAATCGTTCCTCAAGAAATTTCCATATGGTGTAGGCACACTTAAAAGTAGGCAAACATCCAATCAAGTTTCTAGGCAATCCTCTAATGATAAGTTCGGCAGTTCTAAGATTACTAATCATGTCAATTGACTCATCATGGGTAGGATGCATAGGATCAACATAAGGTGCACAAGGGCTAGCAATGTACTTGTTCAAATGATATTGATTGAAAATAACAAGCATCTCATTTTTCCACTCAATACTCTCCATCAAGAATAGGCACTCTATGTCTAAGACTCCCAATAGTAGACTCATCCATCTTCCTCCAATGGTGATTAAACCAAAGCAATGGAGACCAATGCTCTGATACCACTTGTAGGACCTTGAGAAGAGGTGTCTAGAGGGGGGGTGATTAGACACTAAGTACCAAAGTTGCAGTTTTTAAGTTTCCTTTGGTTTAAGTGGAGTTTAGGCACAAGTTTAACATTCACAAGACATAGCAAGCAAGCATTCAAAGAGTGTATGAGCAGCGGAAAGTAAAGCATGCAACTTGCAAGAGTGTAAAGGGAAGGGTTTGGAGGATTCAAACGCAATTGGAGACACGGATGTTTTTGGCGTGGTTCCAATAGGTGGTGCTATCGTACATCCACGTTGATGGAGACTTCAACCCACGAAGGGTAACGGTTGCGCGAGTCCACGAAGGGCTCCACCCACGAAGGGTCCACGAAGAAGCAACCTTGTCTATCCCACCATGGCCATCGCCCACGAAGGACTTGCCTCACTAGCGGTAGATCTTCACGAAGTAGGCAATCTCCTTGCCCTTACAAACTCCTTGGCTCAACTCCACAATCTTGTCGGAAGCTCCCAAGTGACGCCTAGCCAATCTAGGAGATACCACTCTCCAAGAAGTAACAAATGGTGCGTTGATGATGAACTCCTTGTTCTTGTGCTTCAAATGATAGTCTCCCCAACACTCAACTCTCTCTCATAGGTTTTGGATCTGGTGGAAAGAAGATTTGAGTGGAAAGCAACCTGGGGAAGGCTAGAGATCAAGATTCAATATGGTAGGAATGGAATATCTTGGCCTCAACACATGAGTAGGTAGTTCTCTCTCAGAAAAATGTATGCTGGAAGTGTAGGTTCAGTCTGATGGCTCTCTCACGAATGAAGAGGAGGTGGAGGGGTATATATAGCCTCCACACAAAATCTAACCGTTACACACAATCTACCAAACTCGGTGGGACCGAATTGTTAAACTCAGTCAGACCGATTTAGCAAATAATGTGACCGTTAGGGTTTTCGGTCGGACCGAAATGCAAGTCGTTGAGACCGATTCAGTTAGGGTTAGGGCATAACGTAATCTCGGTAAGACCGATTACACAAACTCGGTGAGACCGAATTTGGTAATAAGCTTTCCAGAGACTTGGTCAGGCAAACTCGGTGGGACTGATTACCCAAACTCGGTGGGACCGATTTTGGTAATAAGTTATCCAGAGAGTTTGTATTGTAATCTCGGTAGTACCGATTGCTCAAACTCGGTGAGACCAATTTTGGTAATGTACATACACAGAGAGATTACAATCCCATCTCGGTGAGACCGAGATCCCTATCGGTAAGACCGATTTGCTTAGGGTTTGTGGCAGTGGCTATGACTATTGGAATCGGTGGCGCCGGATAGGAAGAATTGGTGTGACCGATTTTGGCTTTGGGTTTAAGTCATTTGTGGAAGTGGGAAAGTAGTTGAGGGTCTTGGAGCATATCACTAAGCACATGAAGCAAGAGGCTCATTAAGCAACACCTCATCCCTCCTTGATAGTATTGGCTTTTCCTATAGACTCAATGTGATCTTGGATCACAAAAATATAAAATGAAGAGTCTTGAGCTTGAGGCTTGAGGCTTGAGCCAATCCTTTGTCCTTAGCATCTTGAAGGAGTTCCCACATCCTTTAGTCCATGCCACTCCATTGTTGAACTTTTCTGAAACATGCTAGATAGAAGTGTTAGTCCAACAAGAGATATGTTGACATTAATTACCAAAACCACCTAGGGAGCACTTGTGCTTTCAGTGGCCCGACCTGTGGGTCCCAGCAGTCAGGGGGAAACATTTTTTTGCAAAATACTGGTGGCCCGTTCAGTGGGTCCCAGATGTCAGGTGGAGGAATAATTATTTTCCGTGTAATAAGGAGGCACTTCCTTGCGGCCGCCGTGGACCCAGCTGTCAGCCTCTCCACGTACAGTACTCTTCCGATGGAAGTCGGTCGTTGACCACATTGACGACGCCGTGCCGAGAGCACCACGGCGGTGGACGACGGTGAGGCCTAGGAAGGGGACAACGCAGAGTCGGGGAAGACGCGGCAGTGGAAGCCAGCGGAGGAATCTGAGGTTCACGGTTCGGCTGCGGTGTGAGGCTGCCGTCACCGCAGAATAACAGGGGTGTGGGTGAGTAGAGGATGCCCAGCAAGCGGTGGGAGTAGTAGGGGCGCTGAGGCTGCTTGGCAGCACCTGACCCGCCACGGAGGCGGGGAGGGCGGTCCCTTGGTGGCTGCTTTGGCGGCTGGAGCAAGAAGATCGAGATTGAATAAACATGGCGGCCGTTGGATTGACATCCAGCAGTTCGTCTGCTAGAATCATTGTTGGCGTAGTATATAATAACTAAAAAATCTTGCATACGCGTCAACTAAACAGGCCCACAAGTCAGACCACTCCCTCTTTTTTTAATAATTTATATATAGCTCATGGCAACTTATGCAATTTATTGCAGTCATTTTTTTTGGTTGGCCAGGGCCAATTTCGCATATTTCTGTGGGTTCCAAACTATTTTTAATACCGAAATGTCGAGCCAGATTTAAGGTACTTTGAAGATATTTTTGAATTAGGTTAATGCCCAGTGAAATAGGAATCTGAAAATGTGAAAAAAAAATCAGAAATTATAAAGTAATTGCCAATTTGTCATCTATTTTTATATTTACAACCCATTTCATATTAATTTCAAGGCGTAGAAAAATAAATTGGCCTGGATTGGGTATTCTTCAGAAAAAATAAATTGGGCTCATTTGCACAAAGAAAAAATAGTTGGGCTGGTCACATGGTGAACATAAAATATAAGCTTTGGGCTAGGCAGGCCTGACCAGTTCAAACCCTGCTCCGTCTCAACAATACCAAACAAAAAAAAATCTTTCGAGTAGCTCGTCCCGGTGTCGGCCAGAACTTGTCTGTTCTCTTGTCTATTGACTATATACGCTCACAATGTCGTGGGTCCTAGATGTCAGGAAAACACTAGGAGGAAGCATTTTATTTTTCCATACGCTGACGTGGTGGGCACCTACTGTCATCCTCTCCACGTACTTCTGTCGATTCCTGTTGTTTGTTGACCATGTTGACAACGCGAGAGGGCGGCGCCGCGGCGAGCGCACCAAAGCGCGCGGAGGACAGCGGCGTTAACGATTTAGGAGACGGTGGGGCGGTGATGCGTGTGCTTAGGCGCAGCTAGGCGTGGGAGGCGGAAGCAAGCGGCCCCACCAGTGCTGGTTTGGTTTTGGCGGCTGGAGGAAGACAGGACTGAAGAAACATGACAGACTGTAAAAGCAGCAGGAGTACTTAACAACCTTAAATGAAACCAGCAGGGGCACTTAACAACCTCAAATGAAACCAGCAGGGGCACTTAACAACCAAAGCTGAAAGCAGTATGAGTACTTATACAGGTTCAACCGTACAAAGCACGCCTCGAACAGTGCTACTTTGCCTCTGAGCTCTGATTAACCAAGGGTGAGGCCGCCAAGCCCCAGGACAAGGCCCAGGCGCCACCCCGCGCATCCACAACCTTCTGAAAGCGGCTTCATCTCGCAACGTGGTCAATAAACAGGATATTCGCTTTAGAGCCATGGAAAAGCATGAACATAATCTTTTGTCCTATTCTCCAAGATGGACGGGCCTTCATTATCTGAGACCACCCACGAATAAATATCTTTTCGCCTCCAAGGGGAATTGAGTAGGTCGACATAAACATCATGTTGTGACCAAGCGCAAGTGTGACCCGACCATGGTTAGGCATCTGTATAGGAATAATAGAACTCGACAGTTCCTGTTTCAAGAATATCACAGCTGTAAAACTGTGTATAAGCAATAGTTTATGAACAACATATATAACAGAAAACAGCTCGTACCATAAGTTTCTCGACACATTTGGACCTGTTCAACGAGTGCAGCAGTGGCACACATATCCCACGTGGCCTTCCACCATTGAAACGCCCCACAAGGACCTCAAGACAATCAATAAAGTGTAGGAACATGTGGATGTCGATCCAGCCAACTTTAGTGCCATTAGTAACAGCCGAGTTATTACAGAGTAACAAACGAGCAGACTGCTTAACTCTGAAAAAACCTACATGTGCCACCAATTATAAGACAATATTAGTTAGAAGTAGCATCTTCGTGAGAGATTCGTTGCTACTTCTAAAGTTAAATTGTGATTAGTTAGACATAATAGGTGGATTAGGAAGTACTCGAGGCAACAAGAAAGAACCAGATACAAAACTAACATGGATGAACAATTGGAACGACGTCGGGGTGGAAGACTGCAGTGAAGATGAGACCAGGTTCTGCTATTTCCATCAACATTTGTGCGCCAACTTTCAGTCCGTAACACTTGAGAAAGTTTATCCAAGATCGGCCATAAAAAAGCAGCGATCTTCTTGGTTCATGAACCCAACTCGGAAGCAATATCCATGGATTATCTTCACTGTGACCATTAAATAAGTGTATTCAGTTATAGCAAGGCCGAGCAACTTGAGTACATGTGTTCTGGCAGAGCAAATAATACACTGCAGGAAAAATAATATGAGAACACAACATGTTCAAAAAAAACCCACCCTCCCGGATAGAGAAGAGGATTCTAGGAACATACTGTGCGCGTTTCAAAATGTTGTGGTAGGATGAGAAGGAACAAGTGTGGCGTCTCGCCGTGGGCGCAGAAATCTGTAGGGTACTCGCACTTTGGGCAATCGCAGCTGAAACACACTAGATTGAGACGAAGAAAAATGCATCAGCGGCGGCTGCCATCCTAGGATTACTGCGACCAAGGGACTTGGATTTATCGAGGATGGATGGAGAATTGTACTGGTTCTCCATGAGAAAACCCTATGCAATCACCGGCGAGGTTTTCTCTGAACAACGACGAGGAGAAGGGATTGAGGCCCGGTGAAATATTGCCGCTTCGTCCGTCCACTTCATTGCTTGTGGCCTTGGATAATTAGACTACTGATAAAACTCTCTGATGATGCCATGTCATCTATGTTACTGTTGCTAATTAAGTGGTAGTTGAAAAGCATTGCAAATTCAAAAATGAATTAGCGACAAACACCCAAAGTTTTCAAAAGTCAAAACAAAAATGTTCAGGGGGTGCCAAATATTGCATAGGTAATTATGGTGAAGTAAACACATTTTTAGTAAATACCTAAATACTTTAAAATGAAATAAAACAGAAAATAAAAATAAAGAAACGAAAGAAAGAAAGGAAGGAAAAGAACCCCCCCAGGCCCGCTAACCCAACTGGCCGGCCCATTCGGCCACAAGCCCAACTGGGCAAAGGCCCAGCCGGCCACTCCCTCTCCTTATCCCCTCACCCCGCAAACCCTAACCCACTCCCCGCACCCACACCCCACTCTCCACACAACGCCCCCCTCCTCTCTCCCGATCCAGATCGGGATCAGAGGAGGCCAGCGCCCTTCAGCGCCGCCCGCGCCAGTGCTGTCCGCCACACGCCGGACCGCCCGCCGCCACCAGCCGCCGCCCGTCCCTCCTCCTCCCGGCCGACCTCTGCTTCCTCCGGCGCCGCCCGCCATCGCCGCCTCGACCCGACTCCGTCGCCCAAGGCGTCTGGGCGCGCCAGACTTCCCCTTCTACACACATCGTCCCGTCAACCTCCCGAGCCTCCTCCTGCGCTGTGGCGGGCTCCTCCTTCCCCTCTCGATTCCTTTGTTGTAGGCCGCCATTCGCGCCGTCCGTGCTTCGGCCGTGGCGCGGACATCGTGCGATCGCTGCGCCCAGCTTCGCTTCGCATCTTGCGGCCTTGCTGCGCCCGTCGCGCCTGCGCCCGCACAGCCACCGCCCTCACCTTGCTATCCCCACTCTGGTCAGCTGCGGTCGCCCTGCCGTGACCGTCGGCCAGCCAGCACGCTCCGGGTCCGGTGACCCGGCGCCCACAGCCTTGTTCGGGTGCCCCAGTCGGGTCCTGGCACCCGAGAACCCCGCCCGAGACCCGCTAAGGCCCCCAGGGGCCTATGACAAGTGGGGTCGTCCCCTAAAACGTTTTTTTATTAAAATAGACTTAAAAATATATAATAATAAATAAAACAATTAATTAATTAAGTTAATGAATCCTGATTAGATTAACCTAATCACTAATTAAACTAATTAATCTGTTTTAGTTAATCTTAGTCAATCATAGTGGGACCCACGCGTCAGTTGGATCCAGTCAACCGACTGTTGACTGCTGACATCACCCTGACATCATGCTGACGTCATAATTACATTTTCTAATTAAATTAATTCTGTTAATTCTAGAAAATGATTAAATCCTTTTAAAATTAATATAAAATAAACCGTTACATGAAAGTTACTCAGAACGGCGAGACGAATCCGGATCCGCGGCCCGTTCCTCCGCCACACACCCCTAGCATACCGAACACACAACTTTTCCTCTTCGGTTCCTCTGTCCGAAAACGCGAAACACCGGGAATACTTTCCCGGATGTTTTCCCCCCTTCACCGGTATTACCTCATACCGCGTTAGGGCACGCCTAGCATCACGCTTTGCTTTGGCATGCATCGTCATGCATCTGTTTGCATGGTATTCATTGTTCTTCCCCCTCTTCTTCCGCTAGACACCGAGACCGGCGCTTGCTGCCCAAGACGACTACGGAGTTGGCGACCCTCTCTCTTGCGAGCAACCAGGCAAGCCCCCTTGATCACGGATATCGCCTATTCTTCTCTATCTTGCTTGCATTAGAGTATTGTAGCATATTCTTGTTGGTTACTCCTATTACATTGCATAGCTTGTCATTGTTGCTACTGATCATTGATACCTTACCGCAATCCTAAATGCTTAGTATAGGATGCTAGTTTATCATCATTGGCCCTACATTCTTGTCGATCGCCTTGCTATACTATCGGGCCGTGATCACTTGGGATGTGATCACGGGTATATATTATACATATATACATACTTGGATGGTGACTAAAGTCGGGTCATGTGAAGAGTACCCCATGAGTGATTCACAGTTGGGGCTGAAAGGACCTTTGTCCCGACGGCCCTCTGTGTGGATCTTTGTGGCGGAGCGGCAGGCAGGTTGAGACCACCTAGGCGAGAGGTGGGCCTGGCCCTGGTCGGCGTTCACGGTTGCTTCATAATAACACGCTTAACGAGATCTTGGTATTTGATCTGAGTCTGGCCACTGGCCTATACGCACCAACCAACTACGCGGGAAAGATATGGGCACTCGACGTCGTGGTATCAGCCGAAGCCTTCTTGACGTCAGCGATTGAGTGGCGCGCGCCGGATTGGAACGTAAGCCAGCACTTGTATTAAGGGGCTAGATTACGCTTCCGGCGCGTTATAACGTCTTGGTGTGCAAAGGCGATGGGCGGACCCTGCGCCATAGGAGTTAGACCGGCGTGCTGACCTCTCTGTTGTGCCTAGGTGGGGTTGCGACGTGTTGATCTTCCGAGGCCCGGCATGACCCAGGAAAGTGTGTCCGGCCAAATGGGATCGAGCATGTTGGGTTATATGGTGCACCCCTGCAGGGAAGTTAATCTATTCGAATAGTCGTGTCCCTCGGTAAATGGACAACCCGAAGTTGTACCTTGACCTTATGACAACTAGAACCGGATATTTAATAAAACACACCCAGACAAGTTCCACAGACAACCCGGTGATCACTTTTCCACAAGGCGACGAGGGGAGGATCACCGGGTAGGATTATGCTATGCGATGCTACTTGGAGGACTTCAATCTACTCTCTTCTACATGCTGCAAGATGGAGGCTGCCAGAAGCGTAGTCTTCGATAGGACTAGCTATCCCCCTCTTATTCTGGCATTCTGCAGTTCAGTCCACCGATATGGCCTCCTTACATATACCCATGCATATGTAGTGTAGCTCCTTGCTTGCGAGTACTTTGGATGAGTACTCACGGTTGCTTTGCTCCCTCTTTTCCCCCGTTTTCCTCTTCTTTCGGATGCCGCAACCAGACGTTGGAACCCAGGAGCCGGACGCCACCGTCGATGACGACTACTACACTGGAGGTGCCTACTACTACGTGCGGTGTCGGCGGCGACCGGGGAGTAGTTTAGGAGGATCGAGGCGGGAGGCACAGGCCTCTTCGATTGTATCCCGGTTTGTGCTAGCCTTCTTAAGGCAAACCTGTTTAACTTATGTCTGTACTCAGATATTGTTGCTTCTGCTGACTCATCTAAGATCGAGCACTTGTATTCGAGCCCTCGAGGCCCCTGGCTTGTATTATGATGCTTGTATGACTTATTTATGTTTCTGATTGCGTTGTGATATCTTCCGTGAGTCCACGATCTTGATCATTACACGCGTTTGCGTGTATGATTAGTGTACGATTGAATCGGGGGCGTCACAAGTTTGTATCAGAGCCGACTTCCTGTAGGAATCCCCCTTCCACACTCCTTGGCCGAAGTTGAGTCTAGTCGATGAAAATTGTTCTACTAACTTGGCTGTGCGGCCCCTGGGCCCACGTCGCCATTGGGTGGTATTAGGATCTTTTATTCCTCGTCCATACTCTGGGATTCTAATCTCTCTTCTATTCGGGTTAAATGATTTTGCTGAAATCTAACTCTAGGTTCTCGTTATCACTTCCTGCCAGAGAGCCCCTTCATTACAGATGATCGACCGCTTCAACAGAAGATTCTGACAATACTCTCCGATGTTTCCTCGAGACCCTTGTGCCCTTCGCCGTTGCAATTCCATACCACCGATAAATCCCTATGGAAAGCTACATACACTTGTCGTCCATAACTTCATTCCCAGTTGATCTTGTTATTACAAGATACCTCGGAAATTCTCTCTATTATTCCAAGAATACTTTGTACCTACTGTCTTGCAATTCATTATCCACATATGCACCCCTATGGATAATTTCTCGCACTTACCGAGTATCCGCCCACCCCTAGTTGTTTGTGTGTTTCACCAAGTTCTTCAAAATAATATTCGAACTTCCGAAAATCCTGAGTAGCCTATTGCTCTTGAAATTCTTGCTTGCTTGCATTATGGTTAATCCCATAAGTCTAGTAATCTTATTGGCATCCTTTGTCGCTATCATTTTAAGTCCATTGATTCTATATGTGTGCGAATGCACGCGATCATCAATTGATCCTGATAAATTACCTTTCCGGCTTAGACGTCTTTCGAACATGAGCTGGTTCTCGGCCAATCAGATTGCCATCGATTGTACCCCTAAGTCTATTCAACTTATCCATCCTTGATTAGAGCATTTGCTCCTAATCCCTTGATTTGAAAATCATAATTCCTTTGCTAATTAAACGTTGAATTATTCAGATGTTCTATAAACCGATGCATTGCTTTCTTCTTCCTCTGATTGGGTATCGATACTCACATCAGCTCCATTGTGGATCTATCCACTGTTGGATTATTATCCAACAATGTCCTTCATAATTAATCACCTTGTGAGTTCTTTCTCTGATACATAATGCCTTTGGTAAATGGTATCCTCTCCTTTTGTCAACCATGCTCTGCTTTCGAGCTGGAGATATTTACTCTTGAAGCTTGTGGTATATGTTCCTAAGAAGCCCCGATGGGTTGAACCAATGCCTTCCCTAATATGTGCAAACCCGAAAGATGTCACGGGTCATACTTATTTGGTATTGCACCAGGTAAAACTTTCCACAACTAATGTCATTTTAGAAATACGAGAGGTCAATGTAAGGTTATGCATTGAGGAAGTGGGAGTCGACCTTGAATCTTTGTGTTCATGCCCATGGAAACAATGTAGATCGTATCATTAAAGCTTCTCTTCAAATAAATATTTCCTTGGTATAAGTTTATCTTATATCGGGATCGGCATTTGCAATCGTTGTTCCGGCCATGTTCTCCTTTAAATACCATTTCTCAGACAAGTTGAAGTACTTGTCTTCTGCAGATCTTTGCACCTGTCGAACCTTTACTTTGATCTACCATCGAGTATTACACTCTGGTATCTCGAAAATATCATGGAACTGCATAACTTTTTATGGGTTCTTCATCAACTGTTATTTCTCACCGTTTCCAATTTTTCTAGGTTCTGGGTTGTCGTCAACCGAGAACACCAATATGTGAACCGAGTCTGCACTATGGTTCAATAACTCTAAGTAATCTTCGTTGCTTATGAGTTTATTAATCCTTCAAGTCATTCCTAGCCTAGTCGGCTATATCATTATCGTGCTAAATTTTAACTGTGCTACCTGCTCTTTATTCCCGGAGCACAATTTTCGACGACGAGCTCAGCTTATGTCGACCTTACTCGTCATAGCATTTCGCCTTGAATAGCAAGCTTGATTTCGAGTTTGTGTCGTATCCGTGGTTCCAATAACCTTTCGCTTCATCATTCCTTTGACTTGATGTCATCGCCGATCGATTACATCTTCATGGAATCTCTTGACAAATGTGTCGTGATCATCATCGACATTCGAGATCTTCCAAGATATCAATCGAATTCATGATGGGAAATACCATCCTTGCCCCTCGATGATTTGTGTAATCATCGACAACATTCTTACCTTCCCCCAACACAAACTTGTTCGTGATTTGTGTTATACCTTTCTATCCAACATTTGTTCTCCTTTATCTTGGAGTATTACCATCTTTTATAACAAGAATGTCATGAGGATTACTCCACCTCTTAAGAATTCTTGGTATAGTGACACCTCTCACCATCACCATTATTTCTTGGTCCCCGTGTTGCTTCCAACAAGTGAACGGTGTTATTTGGATTCTGCCCTTCTAGCAACCCTCTTGCTTTGAAGTTAATAGTCGGTTGTTCATTCTTAGACTATTGAATCACCATTCCGAGGTTGGTCGTGCAACCCAGCCCATATTCGGGTGTACCTTTCAACCAATGTTTAATTGTGTATGTTTTCCTCGAGCATACATCATTATACCATTTGATCTGACAAATGTTATCTCCTTGTTCACATAATTGTGGAAATCCATCTTTTGTTAATCTCGATAAATTGCCGCTGATTCCATCAGCCACCCCCTCATCCTCTCCTTGGTTTAATGATGATGAATCCTTGTCTTCGAACTCACTTCCATAGTCATTTCCCAAGAATCTTGCAATGTCATTTCGCCAATTTGTGTCGCACCTTTTCTTCTCGGACATCCTGAGTCTGAGGTATCATGACACCAATCGGATCTGAATCTTGGTCGGATATGATGGTTGGGACAACTTTTCATGAGATATGATGTTGGTCCTTTGATGACCCGGTAATATGATGTCATGCCTAGCACCCCTTGGCTGGAGGACCTATCATTATAATTTCTTTTGCAAGGATAACTATTCTTCCTGAAGGAAATTGTAAGACTTATTCTATAAGTTGTTCCTGATGGATCCTTCGTGTATCCAAAGTCTAACCTTTGTCTGAGGACCTTGCCAATGCTACCTCGAAGCATGTATGTGGTACTCCTATCATCAATAAGAACATTTGAAGCACAATGCTAAATTTTCTTTATCAATTATTCAAACACTGTTGTTTGGGTAATGTCATGAAATTTCTCTCCCCTTACCTAAATGGTTTTCTACCTCCTATCTTGTCAGGGATATCATGCTCTGCTTGTCCTTGGGAAGGATATACCCCTGAAATATGTGTTTAAACACATTTTCCTGCCCATTGTTTTGTTTAACCTGATGATCACCTTTTCCTTTCCTTTGTATTGTTTAACCTTTCTCGTGGTTTATATGATCTAAGCAGTAATGATTCCCTGCCTATGTAAACACCCTGGTGTACGACCTTGTTAGTAAAACCGTGTTACTATTGTTGATGACATTCTGGTAACTACCGATGGTGAGAACTTTGCCAATTGGTTTGCCTCGTTCAACAAGAAGGGAAATTGCTCTCTTCGTTCCCCGTCCTTGGTACCGACTTTGTTGCCGGCATAGCTGACAAGCTATTCACTGACATGCCTCCCTGTCGCGGCTGTGCAAGAGGTCACCACCCTTCCTACTTTCAACCCACATGTTGGGCCCAAAACCCAGAGGTCCACTGGATCGAAACCTGACTCTTCTTTACAACCCGAATTCTAATGTATCCTTTGCACCTGGCTTCGTATGTGATTCACGAGCTAAATGCTATACCATTATTCATCTTGGAATCACACACCATGTTATTCTCATTGTTCAAGCCCCCATTCGAGCTTTTGTCTAGTCATCGAATGATTGCCTACCCGTTTGAAACTTTGGTACCATCGTATATTGCACTCAACGAATTCACTGAAATACAACTCGTGGGGTACCTTGTGTATTTCCCATTGAGTTCACCGTCAGATGCCCAGCTTTGTGGAATCGTTCTTAGGAGTTTTTCCTTGGTCGCGTTCATAGGACGATGGAGATCCCGAAGAAAGGATGACAAATTGATCATGGTGACTTGAAGCAGATAAATGAATACATCAATGAAAGGAATCAACCTCTTCGAAAGGGCAGCCAAGACTGAGAAGACTCGTTAGGTTTTTTACTACCAGCACCTTCCCCCCTTACCCCACCTCTTAAATCTCGGGACAAGATTTCTTGTAGTGGAGGAGAATTGTGACGCCCGGATAATTAGACTACAGTAAAACTCTCCTGATGATGCCATGTCATCTATGTTACTGTTGCTAATTAAGTGGTAGTTCAAAAGCATTGCAAATTCAAAAATGAATTAGCGACAAACACCCAAAGTTTACAAAAGTCAAAACAAAAATGTTCGGGGGGTGCCAAATATTGCATAGGTAATTATGGTGAAGTAAGCACATTTTTAGAAAATGCCTAAATACTTTAAAATGAAATAAAAGCAGAAAAAAAAAAAATAAAGAAAAGCAAGAAAGGAAGGAAAAGAACCCCCCTCCCCAGGCCCCGACCCACCCTGGCAGCCCATTTGGCCTGACCCAAGCCCAGGCAAAGGCCCAGCCGCCCTCCCTCTCCTTATCCCTCACCCGCAAACCCTAACCCACCCCCACTCCACACGCACTTTCCCACGATGCCCCCTCCTCTCTCCCGATCTGGATCGGGATCCAGAGGAGGCCGACGCCACTCGACGCCGCCCCGCGCCCAGTGCTATCCCGCCATACACCGGACCGCCCCGCCGCCACCCGACGCTGCCCCGTCCACCCCTCCTCCCCGGCAGGCCTCTACTTCCTCCCGGCGCCGCCCCGCCATCGCCGCCTCGACCCCGACTCCGTCGCCCGAAGCGTCCCGGACGCCGCCAGACTTCCCCTTCTACGCACGTCGTCCTCGTCAACCTCCCCGAGCCTCCCCTGCATGTTGTGAGCGGGCTCCTCCTTCCCCCTCTCGATTCACTATTGTAGGCCGCCATTCGTGCCGTCCATGCTTCTGACCGTGGCCGCGAACATCACGCTGATCGTTGCGCGCCTTTCGCCCACATGTGCGGCCTTGCTGCCTGTCGCCTGCGCCACACAGCCACCACCCTCACCTTGCTATCCACACTACGGTGTTGCGGTCGCCTGCCGTGACCTGACCAGCCGCCGACGCGCCGGGTCCGGTGACCCGGCGCCCATAGCCTTGTTCGGGTGCCCCAGCCGGGTCCTGACACCCGAGAACCCCGCCCGAGACCCGCTAAGGCCCCCAGGGGCCTATGACAAGTGGGGTCGTCCCGTAAAACGTTTTTTTAAAGACTTAAAAAAATATATAATAATAAATAAAATGATTAATTAATTAAGTAATTAATTAAGTTAATGAATCCTGATTAGATTAACCTAATCACTAATTAAACTAATTAATCTATTTTAGTTAATCTTAGTCGATGACGATGGGACCCACGCGTCGGTTGGATCGATCAACCATTGTTGACTGCTGACATCACTACGACATCATCTGATGTCATAATTACATTCTAATTAAATTAATTACATTAATTCTAGAAAATGATTAAATCCTTTTAAAATTAATATAAAATAAACCGTAGCTCGGATCGAAAAACTTTGTACATGAAAGTTACTCAGAACGGCGAGACGAATTCGGATACGCGGCCCGTTCCTCCGCCACACACCCCTAGCATACCGAACACATAACTTTTCCCCTTCGGTTCCTCTGTCCGAAAACGCGAAACATCGGGAATACTTTCCCGGATATTCCCCCCCCTTCACCGGTATTACCTCATACCGCGTTAGGGCACGCCTAGCATCATGCTTTGCTTTGTCATGCATCGTCATGAATCTGTTTGCATTGTATTCATTGTTTCTTCCCCCTCTTCTTCCGCTAGACACGAGACCAAGCGCGCCGCTACCCGAGACGACTACGGAGTTGGCGACCCCTCTCTCTTACCCGAGCAACCAGGCAAGCCTCCCCTTGATCACGGATATCGCCTATTCTTCTCTATCTGCTTGCATTAGAGTTGTGTAGCATATTCTTGTTCGGTTACTCCTATTACATTGCATAGCCTTTGTCATTGTTACTCTGATCATTGATACCTTACCGCAATCCTAAATGCTTAGTATAGGATGCTAGTTTATCATCATTGGCCCTACATTCTTGTCGATCGCCTTGCTATACTATCGGGCCGTGATCACTTGGGAGGTGATCACGGTATATATATACATATATACATACTTGGATGGTGACTAAAGTCGGGTCCGCTCGAAGAGTACCCGCGAGTGATTCACGGGTTGGGGGCTGAAAGGACCTTTGTCCGCGGCCCTCTGTGTGGATCTTTGTGGCGGAGGCGGCAGGCGAGTTGAGACCACCTAGGCGAGAGGTGGGCTGGCCTGGTCGGCGTTCACGGTTGCTTCATAATAACACGCAACGAGATCTTGGTATTTGATCTGAGTCGGCCTTTGGCCTATCGCACCAACCAACTACGCGGGAAAGATATGGGCACTTTCGGCGTCGTGGTATCACGAAGCCTTCTTGGCGTCGGCGATTGAGTGGCGCGCCGGTTGGGCGTAAGCCGGCACTTGTATTAAGGGGCTGGTTACGCTTCGGCGCGTTATAGCGTCTTGGTGTGCAAAGGGCGATGGGCCCATACCCCTGCGCCATAGGAGTTAGACCGGCGTGCTGACCTCTCTGTTGTGCCTAGGTGGGGTTGCGATGTGTTGATCTTCCGAGGCCCGGCATGACCCAGGAAAGTGTGTCCGGCCAAATGGGATCGAGCATGTTGGGTTATATGGTGCACCCCTGCAGGGAAGTTAATCTATTCGAATAGTCGTGTCCCTCGGTAAATGGACGACCCGGAGTTGTACCTTGACCTTATGACAACTAGAACCGGATATTTAATAAAACACACCCAGACAAGTTCCACAGACAACCCGGTGATCGCTTTTCCCGCAGGCGGCGAGGGAGGATCGCGGGTAGGATTATGCTATGCGATGCTACTTGGAGGACTTCAATCTACTCTCTTCTACATCTTTGCGGTGGAGGCTGCGAGCGTAGTCTTGATAGGACTAGCTATCCCCCTCTTATTACGGCATTCTGCGATTCGGTCCTTGATATGGCCTCCTTACACATATACCCATGTATATGTAGTGTAGCTCCTTGCTTGTGAGTACTTTGGATGAGTACTCACGGTTGCTTCTCCCTCTTTTCCCCGTTTTCCTCTTCTTTCGGATGCCGCAACAGCACGTTGGAGCCTGGGCAGACGCCATCGTCGGCGGCGACTACTACACTAGAGGTGCCTACTACTACGTGCGGTGTCGGCGGCGACCGGGGAGTAGTTTAGGAGGATCGAGGCGGGAGGCTGCGCCTCTTCGTCTGTATCCCGGTTTGTGCTAGCCTTCTTAAGGCAAACCTGTTTAACTTATGTTTGTACTCGAGATATTGTTGCTTCCGCTGACTCGTCTAAGATCGAGCACTTGTATTCGAGCCCTCGAGGCCCCTGGCTTGTATTATGATGCTTGTATGACTTATTTATGTTTTAGAGTTGCGTTGTGATATCTTCCCATGAGTCCCTGATCTTGATCGTACACGTTTGCGTGTATGATTAGTGTACGATTGAATCGGGGGCGTCACACTGCTAAAGCTGGAATGTGGGGGTTGTGATTTGACGGCTCATTGGGCATTGCTAAGGCGCTACGACCGGGGTGTGTCTACCGTGACGTTGTGCACTCTAATTTGTGCATATGGCACGTGGACCCTGTTGTCGGTTGCCCCACATATCAGCGAAAGGAAGTAGAAAGACAGGGGTAACTAGTTACACATAAATATATTTTTTGAGAGATACTCCTCGTAAAGAAATATACAAATCTTTATATCACAGGCTCACCTTGCGAGAAATATACTCCCTCGCAATGCACGGGCATTATGGGGGTTCAGGTGAGAATATAATACTCAGATAGGCTCACAGTTACGGACTTTGGGCATGAGCCG
This sequence comes from Aegilops speltoides, assembly GCA_021437245.1. NCBI lineage: Eukaryota > Viridiplantae > Streptophyta > Magnoliopsida > Poales > Poaceae > Aegilops > Aegilops speltoides. The sequence goes on along the minus strand of CM038147.1, from coordinate 152,957,840 downwards.
ACCTCGCATGTTTGGGGGCCCATGTGTTCTACCTCGGCGCTTTTCATATTGCAAGCGATCGGTGCTGCGCTGGTTTTGAATCTTTGTCATAAGGCGAATACACAAAATTGAATAAAAGCACGGCATTTGTTGGAATGAAATCGAGCAGCGGTTCCTAACCAGCAATCGAGTTGCAATTCTATCAATGATATACCATGTGATAAATAATACTGTTGTACTACTTATACACACAGGACACTTGTTTCACTATGCCAGATTATTACATCAAAATCTCTCGGAGGATAGATCAGTTCGGCGATTGCGTCTTTGAGGAGTCTGGACTAGGGGTGTCGGACAGCGGACTATCATCGTCGCCGGACTCCAAGACCACGAAGATACAAGATTGAAGACTCCGTCACGTGTCCGGATGGGACTTTCCTTGGCGTGGAAGGCAAGCTTGGCTATACGGATATGTAGATCTCCTACCATTGTAACCAACTCTGTGTAACCCTAGCCCTCTCCGGTGTCTATATAAACCGGAGGGCTTTAGTCCGTAGGACACAACATACATTACAACAATCATACCATAGGCTAGCTTCTAGGGTTTAGCCTCCTTGATCTCGTGGTAGATCCACTCTTGTACTACCCATACCATCAATATTAATCAAGCAGGACGTAGGGTTTTACCTCCATCAAGAGGGCCCGAACACAGGTAAAACATCGTGTCCCTTGTCTCTGTTACCATCCACCTAGACGCATGATTCGGGACCCCCTACCGAGATCCGCGGTTTGACACGACATTGGTGCTTTCATTGAGAGTTCCTTTGTGTCGTCACCGATAGGAAGGATGCCTCCACCGTCCTCAAGGGCGGTATTTTTCATAAAGGGGCCTTGGCGCCGGCCAAACTATCCGGCTAGGTGGTTTCTTATGACCGCCTATCCGGCCCTTTGCTCGACAATGACTTCTCAAGTCGTCAAAGCAATCTTCACGTTAGCTCGGAATTTGCGGCGGCTGGATCGATAGAGAACTCGTCGTCAATGAGCTCTTGGATCGCATCGCATCACAGGAGTCGCTATGGACTACAATCAGATTGGGCTTAAAACCGATCGAGAGAGATTAACTCTCCCGGTCACCCTGCGTCGCGATGGTAGAGGAACAATCTGGCGACTCTTCTCCTGTATTGAAAACTAGTCATGTCCGGGCTCCCGAACCCTCCATGCCAGATTTCCACGGAGGAACGAACTTCGATCGAGCACTTAACTTAAAGTCAGGCATCGGACCGGACTCGTTGGACAACGTCCAGCAATCCAAGCTTCCAAATTTGGAAACTTCACGGCCTTTAAGCCCCAAGATGGGTAGGGTTCCGGATTTTATTCCACCCACCCGCCCAGACATATGCGATCTATCTCTAATACGGTAGAGCCGCTGAAACATTACATCACTCTTGGGCGATTCCTCCTGGTTATGGACGGGATAAAGATGTGTCGAGGAAAAGCATAATCTCAATCTTTTGCAATAATTGCGGACAAGGGAATATTGAGCGCCATCGGCCGTCGTAAAATTACGCTTCGCCGATCTGGCGTCCATAGTCTGAAAATCTTGTGCGATGGAAGTTTCGGAAAGCGAAAACCAGTTTTGGGACAATCCGGCCCGAATACAACCCTAGTCCGCAACAAAGGGTGCATCATACTCGGGCCCGGATACAAAAACCAAAAGCAAAAACCCCATAGAGACGCGGAACCGTCTTTGGAGGGATGGCTCGGCGGACCCTATAAACTTCCACAAGATCTGAGGCGCCGTCCCAACACATAGCCTTGAGCATGTTGGATATTACGGCGGTGGCCAAAAGTGGCGAGAGCTTCTAGCCGGAAAACCACTCCAACAATACGATGCAGTATCAGCGATCTTCGTGACCTTCGCATCAAATAATATCACAGCGAACAATCATGACCTCGCCGAACTCTACCAAGTAGCAACAGCAAATCCATGGGCGACACAGCCATCACCTTCAACGCCCGGTGACGAACCTAAATTCGAACAACACGAGCACCGGCCGACCTGGTGCTTAGTCCCATAGTGGGCGGCTTTCGACTTACAAAGGTCCTCATGGATGGCGGCGTGGACTAAACCTCATCTACGAGGAAACTCTTCAAAAATGGAAATAGTGGAGCCGTATTGGCGAAGCAGCACAACCTTGAGAGGAATAATCCCTAGCGGAAGCGCTGCCTTTGGAAAAATCACTCTCGATGTGGTGTTGGCTCGCGAGAATTCTGATCCGAAGAAGTCACGTTCCAAGTGGCCCGTTCAACAGCGGATATCATGCTATATTAGGATGAGAGGCATTCACAAGTTTTCAAGCCGTACCCCATTACGGGTACATGAAGCTCAAAATGCACGGGCCGGCGGAATAATCACTCTCGTTCTTGATCCGGACATAGCACTCGCGCGAAAACAAGACAACCCGCACTAGCCACGGAGGCACTATAAAAAGCCCTAGCGGCGAGAAGAACTCACAGCGTTGCGCTCTATGGTGAATAGGGGCGATGTGATACTCGATAAAGATCCAAGTCCACCTCCTTCAAACCAGCAGATGAAATAGTAAAATTCCAGGTCCATCCAGCGGACCCAACAAAAACGGCCTCCATTGGGGCACAATTGAACCCCGAGGTAGGCGCCAAGATCTGCGAAATTCGCCGGGAAAATTGGGACATTCTGCTTTGGCATCCCTCGGATATGCCGGAATCCAGCATGATTGGCGAACACAGCCTAAACATCCTAAAAAGTTCAAGCGGTCAAACAAGCTCTTGACGATTTTTGAACCCAAAAGGCAGGCAATGGGAGAAGAGCTAGCCAAACTATTGGAAGCGGATTCATCGGAGATATCAAATATCCGGATTGGCTAGCAAATCGGTAATGGTACCAAGAAGGACAAATCCTGGCGTCTATCGTCGATTTTAAAGACCTCAATAAGGCTTGCCCAAGGATCCCTTCCCCTCCCGCATCGACCAAATTATCGATGCTACCGCGAAACACGATTCATTGTGCTTCCTCGGCGCATACTCGGCTACCATCAAATCAAGATGGCGGAAGCGAACCAAGGCATAGCGGCATTCATCACTCCATATGGACCATTCGCTTCAACACGATGCCCTTGAACTTAAGCGCGGCGCAACATATCGGCGCATGATTCAAACATGTCGGCCACCCGGATCGGCAAAGCAGTTGAGGCATCGTGAGCGGCGTGGTCGTCAAAACCAAACTCGTCGAAACTCTAGTAGGCGATTTGAGTCTCACGTTCGACAACCTCGAGCATATGACATCAAGCTGAATCCGAAAAAATGTGTTTTGGTACCCGGCCGGAAAGCTGCTTTGGGCTTCATTGTATCCGGTAGAGGAATTGAAGCAAACCCGGCCAAGATCCGAGCTCTATCACAGTTGGATATTCAAAAGACCTCAAACAGATCTGAAATTGACCGGATGCATGGCAGCTCTAAGCGCTTTATCTCCGCTTGGGAGAAAAGGCTTGCCCTTTATCGCCTCCTTAGGCGCACGAACACCAGTGGGCGGATGCTGCCTTCGCGGACTCGAAGAAATAAAGGCCATATTGGCAACAAATCCGGTCCTAGCTGCGCCAAACCTAGGCGAACCAATGTTGTTATACATCGCAGCAACACATCAAGTTGTAAGCGGTACTCGTCGTTGAGCGAGAGACGCGAAGGGCATAAATTCCCTCTTCAAAAACCGATTGTACTATGTATCCTTTGTGTTAACCCCACAAGTCCATTACCCGCACTATCAAAAGATAGCGTGTCACGGTGTTCATAGCATCCGGAAGCTCCGACACTACTTTCAAGAGTGTTCGATAGCGGTGGCCTCGAAGTACCACTCAATGACATTATAAACAACATGACATAGCAGGCAGGATTGCAAAATGGGCCATTGAGCTCCTACCATTCGATATAACCTACAAACCTTAGCGAGCTATAAAGTCACAAGTTTTGGCTGACTTTGTTGCGAATGGTGAAGCCGAACTCCCTAAAATGCAGGCGCATACTCAATTGGACTATGCGCCGGCGGCTCCAAAATGTTGGCGATGCTGGGGGCTGGCGTCGTCTTAGCGTCCCCAATCGGGGACACGGTCCAATCGTACTTCAAATAATGTACACGGACTCCAACAACGCAGCCGAATACAAGGCCCTTCTACATGGTCTCCGGATCGCAATCTCCATGGGTATTCAACGCCTAGAGGTGCGCGGGGATTCAAACCATGCAATATCCCAAATAAACGAAGACTTTGACGCCAAGGATCCGAAAATGGCAGCATATCGCAGCGCTGTCCTAAAAATGTCATTTCGGTTTGAAGGACTTGAATTCCATCCGTGGCCGAGATAATAACCAAGCAGCCGGCGTCTTGCACGCATCGGCGCAAAAGCGTGGCGCTGTCCTCAAATATCTTCTGGAGCGGCTCTTCAAGCCATCCGTACTATGGGAAGGAGTCGGAAGCGACAAACCGGAAACAACGCGCCAACCGGCGATTCAGCCGATGACATAACACCTTCAGCCCACGACATAATGGCGATAATCCCCCATGGGCAGAACCATTCCTAGCCTACTTGCTTGGCAGGAACTTCCAAGACCAAAATGAGGCCCGCTGCATAGTCCGTGATCGAAAGCCTACAAGGTCCATGAGGAGAACTTTATAAGAAAAGTACAACCGGAGTCCTTCAAAGGTGTATCTCCGAAGAGGAAGGCGAAACCTCTGGCTGAAATTCATGCGGACTAGGCGGACACCACGCAGCAGCCGGGCCCTTGTAGGAAAGGCATTCCATACAGGATTTTATTGGCCGACGACCGGGCGGATGCCTAGGACTTAGTCGAGAGATCGTCGGTTGTCGGCTCTTTGCTAATCGAGCCATATGCCACCCACCGCCCTCAAAACTATACCCATTACCGGCGTTCGCGTGCAGGGGCTTGATATGGCTGGACCCTTAAAGGGGAACCCACAAGCAAAGGTACCTATTGGTCATGGTGGATAAATTCACCAAATGGATAGAGGCCAAACCGGTCAAAGCGGCGAGTCCGGACCAGTGATAGACTTTATATCCGGGGTTGTATACGTTACGGTGTTCCCCACAGCATCATCACCGACAGCGGCCACGAACTTCACGGCCGGCGAGGTTAAGTCATGGTGCAAAAACATGGGCATTAAGCTCGATTACGCTTCGATCTATCATCCTCAAACCAGCGGTCAAGTGGAGCGAGCAAATGGTCTAATAATGGCGGCATTAAACCCGGACTAGTGCGGTCACTTACAAAATCGACACGCCTTTGGGTAGAGAGCTCGACTCCGTACTGGGGGCTGCGGACAACGTAACCGTACTACGGATTCACACCATTTTTATGGTATCGGGTAGAGGCAGTTTTGCCTGCGACATCATTCATGACTCACCTCGAGTGCGCGTATACGAAGAAGCGAAGCCGAGCTGGATCGGCGGGACAGCTTGGATGCATTGGAGGAGGAACGCGGCGTCGCCAAGGCTCGTTCCGCATTTTATCGATAGCAGAGCTCGAAGATATCAAAGCGAAATACGGGCCAAGACTTACAGCGTTGGCGAACTAGTTCTCGCTTTGCGGACAAGAAAAAGGACAAGCTCAAGCCCAAATGGGAGGGGCCCTTCATTATCGATCAAGTCCTGACCGGCGGGGCGTATCGTCTGCGAAATGCATTGGACAACCAACTCGAGCCGAACCCATGGAACGCAGCCCGCCTCCGAAGATTCTACGCCTAGCGCCGGACTAAGAGTTCGTCCCCTTCCCCTGTCCAAATTTTTACACTTCAGCTGCACTTTGTTTCTCTTTCTTCTCTTAACCCTTTTTCATAAAAAGCCCTTAAGGGCCTACTTGCGCATTGTTCGCACATACTTGATGTGCCGTCCGCACTCATTATACCTGGGGGCTTCTTTTCAAGAAGCTCAATTGTAAGGGCTTCATGCCTAGCACATGTGTCAAGCTTCCACATGTACCTTTTACTCACCATTATATGCATCGATATGACTTAAGTTTTGGCCAAGCTGGGTTGCCTGGCTCTTGTGCTTACCCCTACGTTCCCGATTGTTCGGCTAGGAGGTAAAGGGAGCACCTCTGCGATTATTCTTGCGGGTCGGCGGATGTGTACCTCGGTGGCTAAAGCTGAAAGCTAAGCGTTCTTAAGGGAATATTCGATTCGGTGACTTGAAGATGATTTTACCTACTTATTTATCTGCCCCGGATGTTTTTACGCTTTTTCTTGATCGGACATGCACTTTAGGGCATGCCTCGAGAAAGGAACCCTTAACGGAACTATTCTCCTGGAAGATGTTTCTTACTAACCATGTAATATAACATAACTAGTTGGGCACTTGTCTGATAAAGCACTAATGACCCCTACGCCTGGTCTCCATGCATACCCCGGTTGTTTCTTAAACAAAAAGGTATTCGGACACACTCCGGACACTAGGGTCCCGAGGTCGAAGTGAAAAGGTCGGCAAAGACAAACGATCTACAATCCGGCTAGAGGGCATTTCACATGTCATTTTAAAATACATTGTCAAAATTACTGCTTGTATTCCTCCTCAATCCCGTCTAACAGGCTATCCAACTTACAGTCCCGTTGGGAAAATTTAGCAGCCAACTCTACTTGGCTGTATACTAAACTCACAGGGATCTCCTTCCCATCGGGCCCCACCGGTCCGACCTTGGCCATGTGGTTGGGATCCGCCTTCTTGTACCGCGTCTTCACCATGGCCCAAGCCTCCCTGGCAACTTGGCGGCGGGCGAAATCTTCCATAAGCAGGCGCTGCCGCACTCACTGAAGCTTCTCCATAAGCTCCCCAAGGCCCTCGGGTAGGGAGAAGGCTAGCCATAAAGCTTGGACGCGCCGCTCATCGCTTTCTTGAACTCGTTCGGCGGTTGCAACAACTTCGAAGTTGATCACTTTCGTTGATCGGGCATCTCCTCCGTAGAGGCGACTGTGAGTATACCTACAAGACATATTACATCAATTGACTTCCTCGCCAAACTCTTCTTTTCAAAAGAGTTCGCTCAAGCACTTACTATAGATGCCGCGACGAAGCCGCTGATTCTCCTAACGGAGCCGGACAGCTCGACCCGAGCGCCTTCGGCTCTTCTCCAAGCTGGGCATGGGCATCTTGGAGCTTGTTCCTTTCTGCTGCACTGTTCGGCACCCTCCCGACCTTCCGGTGGCGCAGAAGAGCGGTTCCTACTGTCCGGATCATGTCCGGCAGCACCTGCAATGTCATTATTAGACTTGCGCGCACGCCGCACAGCGCTTTTATTTAACAAACAAATGTGTTACCAGGAGGGGCCGTTGTGTTTCCTCCTGCGGCTGACAAATCTTGACCTCAAGTTGGGCCTTGCACTCTTGCAGCTCTGAGACAGCTGGGTATTCTTCTCGTTAAGAGCCTGCGTTTCAAATGATCCTTAAATCAGTTAACATAACTACTTTAAGTCTCGGGGGCTACTGGCATATATAACCATTAAATTACCTTACCCGTATGTCTTTTACATACTGCTCCGTGGCTCTGGTAAAACCATCTTGAGCAGCACGGAGGTGCACGTCCCCCGCGTTAAAGGCGTCCAACGCCTTAGGGGAGAAGCACGCTTCACGAAATCTGTCCGTGGCGCTTTGTGGTTCATGGCGCTCTCCACCTCGAGACTTGGTGGCGGACGATGCAGTCGGCATCCTCCGTTGGAGGAGTATCCGGCCCGCGCCTTGCGCTCGCCTCCCCCTCTAGACCGGGCGCTGGAGCCTGGCTGGTATAGGTCGGATCGGCAACCTCTACGCTCGCAGCCCGGCGGGCGCTTTTTCTCCTACAAGGATCATGAGCACTCAAACGCTTCCTAGGAACGTTGCTCTGAATATTTAAATACAAGCTATACCTTTGCGGCGACATTTCAGTCCGTGTCGCGCTCCTTTTCCGCCTGCTGGTCCAGACTGGCCTTTGTTGGTCAGCCGCCGCGGGCTCGGCTTCCCGCCTTGAAGGCGCTTCCTGCAAAACACCATCGTACGCGAAGGTCGGAAATGGGCAAGGAAGAGATAATGGTGTCCGGACCTCGGTCACAATCACCTGGAAAGCCGGATATAATCCGGGGTAGTCCACCGTAATGGCGACTAAAGCATTATCCACGCTGAGCTGGTGGAACACCCCGTCGATTAGCTCCACCTTGATATCCGGATCCTCTTCAGAGGCCGGATCATGGGATCTCTCTGGATCCTCGGGTTGCGGAGCTGGATTTACCATGTCCTCCACAATCCGGCGCAGTTCCTGTGCCGAAGACATAATGTAAGAAGCTTAAACTTTGAAAGCATGGGTTGAGCCCTTAAAAGTGTTCGCTTACCCAACCCCGAGGGTTATTCATGGAAAACCCATTCAAGGGTTCGTCGAAGGAAGTCCTCCTTCTCCCCTTATACAGGCGGACGGGATCTGCACAGATCCTCGGTCGAATCCGGCCCTTTGCGGCCATGGCGGGTGGCATCGTCCTCCCCGTTGAAATCCCACATGGGGTGGCCCCTGTATTGCAATGGTTGTACCCCCACATGATGCATGTTGGCATGACTCAATCATGGTCAACCGGAATGGGCTAATAATCTTATTGACCCATCGGGTAATGGGCGCTCTTGTCTTCCTCGGTTAGGGGGCTCATGGCGCCAACTAAGGCGTTTCTTCGGAGGAGGCGTCTTGAACTCCGGAGGCCGACCGGACTGGGTCCGGCAGCGGGCGTCTTCTATGTAAAACCATTCGAAGGCCGGTCTTGGACGCCTTCTTAGGGGTTCGGATGGATATCCGGTCGGCAATCGCCATACTTGGCGCCGCCCACTTGATATATAGATCCCTCGTGAGAGCGAAGTGCAGGCGAACAACCTCTTCCACAATGCAAAATAGGGCTCGATGCCGGGAATGGCTCGCAAAAAGCTCGTAACCCGCGATATGCGGGGAGGCGGGTGTAAGGTGATGGAGCTGGAGTCCATAGAACTCCGAGAGCCCGCAGAGAGCGGATGTATAGAAATCCGAGTCCCTTATCGAGAGGGGGCGAAGCATACCCGCTCCCTTTGTTGGGACTTGGGGTAGCCTCCGCTTGCTTCCCACCTTGGTAGGTGGCCAGCCCGGCTCGAACCGGAACCATGAAGGCCGGAGGGAGATATCCCCCCGCTTGGAGCTTCACTAGCTCGTTGTGTGGAACAGAGCATCTCCTCCAATCTCCTGGCAGTGGGCTGGGAGCGCGAGAAGAGGAGCCACGCCGACGGTCCATGATGGAATGTATTTTTGGGTCAAAGGCGCTCCGATGAGTATTCGCGGAAGGAAGATGGTGTGATTTGGATCTGGATTTTTGCCTCTTTTGTAGGCGGATGACTTGCACGACTAGGGGGTGAAACATAAAAGATACCCTGGCTTTTCGCATTCGTGCGATGCATGGAAGAAGGCCATTATTGGGCGTAGAAGCCAAGAAGCACAACATTTATGAGGAAGTCGGATACTGTTCGGCAGGTACATGGAACTTAAAGGAGAACCCGCCTTTGCGCGCGAAGACTATATCTGCGCTGGACTTATCGTCATTGAAGCCTGGTTCGGGGAGACTCTTGAGGAGTCTGGACTAGGGGTGTCGGACAACCGGACTATCATCGTCCGCCGGACTCCAAGACCACGAAGATACAAGATTCAAGACTTCGTCCCGTGTCGGATGGGACTTTCCTTGGCGTGGAAGGCAAGCAGCTACGGATATGTAGATCTCCTACCATTGTAACCAACTACGTGTAACCCTAGCCCTGTCCGGTGTCTATATAAAACGGAGGGCTTTAGTCAGTAGGACACAACATACATTACAACAATCATACCATAGGCTAGCTTCTAGGGTTTAGCCTCCTTGATCTCGTGGTAGATCCACTCTTGTACTACCCATATCATCAATATTAATCAAGCGGGGCGTGGGTTTTACCTCCATCAAGAGGGCCCGAACTGGGTAAAACATCGTGTCCCTTGTCTCTTGTTACCATCCGCCTAGACGCACAGTTCGGGACCCCCTACCTGAGATCCGCCGGTTTTGACACTGACACGTGCTGCTACTGAAGAATTTCGAAGTTGATTTGGACCAGCTCTCCTTGCCGAGAAAGTTCAATTTTGACATCATCCCCTACCGCAAGATATGATTTAGATTTGAACCTTGATCATCCTTTAGCATGAATCATCATGCGACCATCCTTTGTACTTATGCTATATTGAGCAGGTTCATTCAGACCAAGGCTGCACATGGTAAGAGAAACTTGGCCCCGGATTGTTGAACGACTCCCTCGTTGCTCTAGGAATTCTCTGTTTGAAAACAAGAAGACATACCCAAACAGTTAGATCAACACAGTGAATCATGTGAAACAACATGGAAAGAAAAAAGAATGAAGCACTTGGGCGGCCAATGCTTACCAAGAAGGTGGACATGTCGGTTTTTGTAAGGACTTTGGTATACGAACACTACTGGAATCAGCTACTTTGCCATCTGCCAGCTCTTTGCGTACGCTGGCGGACGACAAAAGCTCTTGCCATCGACTACCCAAAAGCAGGCGGCAAAAAGCGGGTGATAGCAAAGAAAATCTTGCCATCGGCCGGTTCTTTGCCGTCCGCTAGTGACGGCAAAGATTCTTTGCCGTCGACCAGCAGGCGGCAAAGAGGGGCCCCACCGAGGAGCTGTTTAAAAATACTTATGCGGCCCCTCTTTGCCGTCTGCTAGCGAGCGGCAAAAACAAAAAATGGGCGGCAAAGAGGCGGGCGGCAAACATTTAACATATCTAATGGCGCCCCACCGCCCTCTCTCTGTTTCTCTCCCTGCTCCCTGCCTTGCCGCCCCAACACCTGCCACCGCCCCCGCCCGCCCCCGCCCGCCCGGCCCCCCCCGCCCGCCCCGCCTGCCCCCTGCCGTCTCGCCGCCCCCTTGACGCCCAGCGCCCCCCCCCGCCGCCCGCGCCGCCCGCCCCCCCTCCTCCACCCCCGCCTCGTCGCCCTTGCTTGCCCGTCGCCCTGGCCCCGCCCGTCACCCCATCGCCCTGCCATCTCAGCGCCACAGCGTCCCGCCCCCAGCGCCCCCCGCCCAGCGCCGCCATCCGCCCGCCTCCTCCACCGCCACCTCCTCCACCGGCCCAGGTGAGCTCTACCTCCTCTGTTTTTCCTTTTTTTTCTGTTTTTTATAGTTTTAGGTTTATGTCTAGTTTAGATTTAGTTTTAGTTTTAGTTTTAGATTTAGTTTTAGGTTTAGGTTTAGGTTTAGTTTAGTTTTAGGTTTAGATTTAGTTTTTTCCTTTTTTCTGTTTTTTTAGTTTTAGGTTTATGTTTTGTTTTAGATTTAGGTTTAGTTTTAGGTTTAGTTTTAGGTTTAGTTCAGTTTTAGGAAAGAAGAAGAAGAAGAAGAAAACAGGAGAGGAGGAGAAGAAGAAGAGGAAAAATGAAAGGAAGAAGAAGAAGAGGAGGAGGAGGAGAAAAAAGAAGAAGAGGAAGAAGAAGAAGAAGAAAGAGGAGAGGAGGAGAAGAAGAAGAGGAAAAAGGAAAGGAGGTCTAAGAAGAAGGAAAAAAGGAAGAAAAGGAAGAAAAGGAAGAAGAGGAAGAAAAAGAAAAGGAAAAAAGAGAAAAAAAACCGTCCCGACACGGCACCCCGACCCCGACCCGGCACCCCAACACGACACCCCGACCCCGAGACCCCGACCCGACACCCGACCCGACCCGACACGACACCCGACCCGAGACCGACCCGACACCCGACCCCGACACCGACACGGCACCCGACCCGACCCGGCACCCGACCGGACACCCGACCCCAAGACCCGACCCGACCCGACACCCGACCCGACCCCAACACCCCGACCCGACCCGACACCCCGACCCAGGCTGACCCGACACCCCGACCCGACACCGACACGGCACCCGACCCGACCGGCACCTGACCCGACACCGGACCCGACACCCGACCCGACCGGCACCCGACACCGACGACACCCGACCCCGACACCACCCGAAAAGGTATTCTTTGACCTTCCAGAGGCCGACGGGGTCATATATTTGTGAATTATTAGTTAGGTCATATATTTTTCAATTTTGTTATGAAAAACATCATAAATAATTGTGTTGATCGGGTAGTTTTAATTGTGTAGTTGTTTATGTTGTACTTGATGATGATACACTTAAGTGATATACATATTATTATTCATGTCGGTACTTTTTTTTTATGTTGTACTAATTTCGTTATTCTTTGTCATGGCAGGTGTTGAAAGATGGTGGGCGCTGGTCGGGAGCGCGCCAAGGCCCCTTCTTCGTCGGCGCGTGGTGTGAGGTCTTCCATTCCACACGCACCTCTCCGCCGAGTGTTGCTGGACAGTATGGCGACACCGCCGGGCCCTTCTTCGTCGACCGCGGTGCCCAGCAGGGGACGAGGTAAGAAGAAGAGAGGAGGTGGAGCACGTGGTCGCGGGAGAGGAGGTAGGGTGACTCTTACGGCGCCTTCCTCACCGCCGCCCCCAGCTGTTTCACCCGAGCACGTGACTACTAGGGTGGACTCGTCTGAGGAGGAGGCTACACGGACTCCGGTCCACGAGCCTCCATCCACGGGTCTTCGGCCCACGAGCCTCGGGTCGACGGGCCTTCGGCCCACGAAAGTTGGGCCCACGAGACCCCGGAGGAGCACACATCTGGATGGGGTACTTGGTCGGGTCAGCCTGAGGAGCCGAGTGGCCATGCTGATGATGGCGGGGAGCCGAGTGGCCATGCTGATGATGGCGGGGAGCCGACTGATTTTGAGGAGGAGGGGGAGGAGGGGGGTAACGTCTACCAGCTCTACACGGCTCCCGTCCGTGCCGGCGACCCGCGAGCAGAGGTGGTTGATTTTCCCTGATGGGGAGAGGTAAGTGCATTTGATCTTTTTGTACCTTCTGCATTCACGTTTCTTCAAATAACTAATGTGTTGGCCTTGTCATGCTGTAGGGGTTGGGACCACCATGAAAGTGTCCGCCGGCCCAACCCCATCCGTGGAGTTCTGATTCAGCAAAACTTTTCGGGGTTTGTCATGTTGCCTGGTGAGGGTCGGCTTCCAGAGGTTGGATTGAGTTGGAGCACTACTTGGCTGCCCCGGCCCCACCGGGTGAGATTATCGACGGTGTCTTGTGCAAGACGAGGGCAGACGTGGTGATCAGAAAGTTCTAGGTAATTTGTCCTTTACACAATTAAAAATCTTGAACTAGCTAGTTATTAATTGTACTAATCAATATTGTCTCATTTGATTGCAGACATTCTACAGGTGTGAGGAGGGATACGAGGAGGATGCGGCAGATGTTATCGACAAGGAGTGCAAGCGCCTACTTCAGAACTTACGGCATGAGGTTCGGGCGCAGGCTGTTCGAGACTACTAGGGCGTGGTATCAAGAAGCCCAAGCAGGAGTGCCACGATAAGTTCTTGAGTAAGGAGCAGTACATGAAGGTAATTCTTAAGGCCTTGTACTTACTTCCTTCATTTAGTAATTCATAGCCGTAGCGCTCAAGTTTCTATTTGCTAACTTAGGCCCCTCCGAGATGGTGTGCGGATCGGATGGATTGTTGGGAGGTGTTGGTCGATGTGTGGTGCTCAAAACAATGGCTGGCCACCACAACGAGGCCAAGGACAAGCGTGCCCAAATGGAAGGTGTGCCACACCACCAAGGCAGCTCAACTTATTTGATGCTGGCGGAACGGGTATGTGGTTTGCTTCATGATTCATGCAATTCATTCATCATTCTAGCTTTAGCCCTTTAATTACTAATTTACTTTGTTTCTCTCTTTCGGGCATGCTACAATAAAGGCGAATAAGGTGCGAGGTGTACGACCTATATGCCATGGCCCACTGGCTCTTACAAGAAAGTCAAGGCATTCTGTGCGTCTGACCTCGATGGTCCAAAGAACTTCACCAACATCTCCGCCCACGACAAGCTCGTGCAATATAGAGATCGGGGAAGGCGAGGAAAGGGAGGACTTTAACCCGAGCAGGGTCCCATTGATCTGAGATCTTGATGATATCAGGTGGCGGGAGGTCCCATGGCTCCATAGCCATGGGAGATGGACTTATCCGTTGTGCTAGCACTCTCTCGGAGATCAAGGCGCGCCAATCGAGCTCCGCTCCTGAGATAAGGCCTCGTGAACGGCCAGTCCAACTCGCCTTCAAGGATAGTTATACGTACTCAGCTATCTTTTTCCATTACATTGTGTGCTCTTCCATCAATGATTACAAATGGTCATGTGAGTGGTGTTGCAGGCTGCTATCTGGTGAGAGAGATAGAACGGAGAAACTTCTGGCGGAGGCGGCGGAGAGGCAGTGGGAGTTGGAGGAGAGGACAACAAAGATGTTGGAGGAGGAGAAGGCACAGAATGACATGCAGGCAAGGGCCATGTACGAGCTCCTTGTGGTAAGTTTCTTCTGCAGATTACTTGCTAGTCTTAACATGTGAGTCTCATTACTAACTAGTATGACTCTGTTGTGAAAACCAAATGTGTAGTCTGTGTGCGAGAAGTCCGGTCAGACCGCTCCGCCGATGCCAGTGATTGCTCCTGGGAGCACGGTGAGTTTAATTTGAATGGACATTACTTGCTAGTCTTAACATTTGAGTGTCATAATGCTAACGAGACATTGGAAATGATCTTTGGTGCAGCTTAACTCCAGAAATGCATCACACGATCCTTCTCCAGCTACCGGCACGAGCCAGCCCGCTCCTACACCTCCCTGATCACGGTAAGTTTCTCTATTGTTTTGCTTAACAAATGCATAAAGACCTAGACTTAGCTTTATTTCCTCCAATATGCTTACCATGATGAACTAGAGTTAGCTTCTTTTCCTCCAAAATGACTTAATATGCTTACTTAGCTCATAAACGATCCATTTTACCTAAGTTAGCTCTAAAATGACTCATTTTACCTTAGTTAGCTTACAAGTGATCCAATTTATCCAAGTTAGCTCTAAAATGACCCATTTTAGTAGATTAGCTCGTAAATGATCCATTTTACCTACGTTAGCTTTAAAATGACCCATTTCACCTAGGTTAGCTCCAAAATGTCCCAATTCACCTAGGTTAGCTCCAAAATGACCCATTTCACCTAGGTTAGCTCCGAAATGACCCATTTCACCTAGATTTGCTCCTAAACGATCAATTTCACCTAAGTTAGCTAAAAACAATCCATTTCACCTAAATTAGATCATAAATGAACCATTTCACCCAAGTTAGCTAAAAAACAATCCATTTCACCTTAATTAGCTCAAAAACATGGCATTTCACCTTAGTTAGGTCATAAACAACCCATTTCAACTAAGTTAGCTCATAAATGATCCATTTCACCTAAGTTAGCTAAAAACGATCCATTTCACCTTAGTTAGCTCAAAAACATGGCATTTCACCTTAGTTAGGTCATAAACGACCCATTTCAACTAAGTTAGCTCATAAAAGCTCATAAATGATCCATTTCACCTAAGTTAGCTAAAAAATGATCCATTTCACCTTAGTTAGCTCAAAAACGTGGCCTTTCACCTTAGTTAGGTCATAAACGACCCATTTGAACTAAGTTAGCTCATAAAAGCTCATAAATGATCCATTTCACCTAAGTTAGCTAAAAACGATCCATTTCACCTTACTTAGCTTAAAAACGAAGCCCTTCACCTTAGTTAGCTCATAAACGACCCATTTCAACTAAGTTAGCTCATAAATGATACATTTCAACTAAGTTAGCTCATAAACAACCCATTTCAACTTCGTTAGCTCATATATGATCCATTTCACCTAAGTTAGCTCATAAATGACATATACTTCTTGTTCTAGTCTTCTTCTTGTTCTAGTCACCTATTTCTAACTTTCTTATTTACCATTTTGTAGATTTCATTCACTTCATGGAAGCTAGCTTGGTATGATGGAGTGCTTGCTTTTCCTTTGATGAAACTTTGGATTGTATCTAGCTTGCTATCATGGAACTTGCTTATGTATGAACAATGTGTATGGATGGAACTTGCTTATGTATGAACAATGTGTATGGATGAAACTGATGTGATATGTGATATGTGATATGAAACTTATGTGCTGGATATGTGATATGAAACTTATGTGCTGGATATGTGATATATATTTCTTTGTCATATAAATTTCTTTGTGAAAATTGTTGGAGTAAAAAACAGGAAAAAGAGACAATATCGGGCTCTTTGCCATACGCCACCGACGGCAAAGAGATCTTTGCCATCGATGGCGGACGGCAAAGAGGCCACGTGTGACAAGCTGTGCTTCTGGGAGGTGACCAATTTGGTCGGTTTGCCTGATGGTGACGGCAAAACTTTGCCATCCGCAGCGGACAGCAAAGGCCTGCCGTTAACCACCTAATGGAGTAACAGCGCATTTATTGCCGTCCGCTGCTGATGGCAAAGGCCCCTTTGCCGTCAGCTGCCCAAAGTAGACGGCAACGCAGCTCTTAGCCGTCCCCTACTTTGTCATCCCCTTTTGCCGTCCGCGGCTGACGACAAAGGTCTTTGCCGTCCGCCATCCATGCCTTTGCCGTCCGCCGTGGCAGATGGCAAAGTAGCTGATTCCTGTAGTGGAAGTGCAAACTGCAGCCTAGTCTGTTGCCGGTGCAACTGCACGGGCTGGACCAAATGCAAGTGCAAGTGTTGGTGCAGGTGCCAAAGCCGCTGCTGCTGCCGAAGATGGTGCTCCTTGTAGAGCTGGTGCCGGTGTCGATGCCCGATCCTCCGGTAGATCAGACTGATCCGCTGATGCGGTCGGTGCCTAATCCTCAGCTGGATCAGACTAAGCTGCTGCCGCTGTCAGTGCTAGAGCAACTGCCGGTGCTCGATCTGTGTGAGACAGCGGCGATCGTGTCTGGTGTGCTATGATCAGCTTTCTAACTTGACTAGGATCCGTGACCGTGATCTAGTTTTTTTCTTCATTTCTTTTAAACGCGAGAAGGACTAATTGTGGCATTTTTGTTAAACCAAACTGCAGTTCATCATACGGATTCAGCTTGTACTCAGACAACAGACTGATCCAATTTTTTCCAGTAATATAAGTGATGGACAATGCCTTCGTTACTGACACGACATAAGAAGCGAAACCTGCAAAAATAGCCATCGTATAGAAAACCAAACGGTTTATTCTGTGATGAATGTCACATGGCAAAACCTACATCGTAAAATTGCAGGAAAAGAAAGAAAACATGACATTAAATCAATAAGATTTAGACAGTAAATCAATAAGTTTACTTGATGTGACACAAGTGAATCCTTACCAGGAAATCACTATGTTGAAGTACTAAACAGAAGATTGATCGTCCAACTATGCGTGGCATGCAGGGGCCCTGCCTACTTCCACAAGCAGGACAGTCCAAAGTTTGTGACAAATCGTATGGACCGAACATCCATGGGACTGGAAATCCTGGTGGGTGCGATAAACCCTGCAATGCATACCTATATTGGAGTGTAACCATAATTGATAAACCGTCCTCACAAAAAATATGATCTGGATACTTCAAAATGTACAGACTGAATTGAGTGGACAGACATTAACATAGACCGTTCTCGGGGTGACCACACACCAAAAGCGGCGGTACTAATAAACAATACAGGGTTCACAAACACAAATCAAGTACTGAACAATAGTACTTACTACAGACAAGCAAAGTTGCACTAACTAAACTCTGCAGACTATTTCTTGCCACCGACCTATAGGATGAACCCCGCATAACTGACTAGACCATGGACTTCGTGTTAGATGTCTACATGCACCATCACCATCTTGTCAACCTTGGAGAACCTAACAGAGTGGTCTTTCCACTCATAAACATGATGATGAAGACAGGCCGCATCAGATTTGTTGGGAAGCTTTACAAGAACCACTCCCTTCGTAATCGAAGGCACATCCAGGAAATTGTTGTGGTCAAGTACAGCCTCGAGAACACGCCTGACAACAATGCTACAGGAAAACACTAGTTCAGGACACGTGGCGACAAGGACACACCAGCTGGATAGTTCAGCAGTAGAACTCATCATCAGGTCTTCCAGTTCACACGGCATGACTTTGAGAACTTCATCTCCACCGCGGACCTGGTTCTAATTCAAACAGAAACCATATTTCATTACTACCTCCGTTCAGAAATATAAGATGATTTTCGATATTATAGTCCATATATGACTACATATATGCACAGAAATGAGTGAACAAAGACACTAGAACATGTCTTCAAAGGCATGAGAGCAGAGGGATTACATGCAATATCCATAACACAAGTTACTGAGGCAAATATACCCTCTTAAAAGGTAGCATTGATGTTCATAAAGTACTCCCTCCGTCCCAAAATTCTTGTCTTAGATTTGTGTAAATACGGATGTATCAAGTCACATTTTAGTATTAGATACATCCGTATCTAGACAAATCTAAGACAAGAAATTTGGGACAGAGGGAGTAGTTGAAAGTAATCTATAAGAAATCAGTGTCAACCTCTCGCATGTTTTGGTCAAAAGAGAATTTAGAACCGTCATTGGCACACTAAAATCACATGCAAGATCACCCAGAAAGTTGTACTACGAGTACTAGTACTGCGTGTTAGATGAAAAACACGATCAAGATCGAGAAAAGATCGTCGACAAGAGACATTACGAACTTGCTTAATGAGGGATCCCGAGAGGGAGCTTGGACAGGCGATGGCTTTGAGCTTGTTTTGTAGTCTCGGCGGGGTGCTTGCGCTTCTTCGTACCATGAGCTCGGCGGTTTTGGCGAGCCATAGACATCATGTCGGCGGTGCTCGGCGTCCATCAAGAGAGAAGCTGAGAGAGAAGAGTGAAAGGAGGAACGAGATGAGGGAGAACCGAAGCGAGTGGGGGTTTTCTTCAAGAGAGGAAGCTGAGAGAGAAGAGTGAAATGATGGTTGCTTCGTCCGTCCAACTTACTGCTGGAAAGGAGGAGGCTTTGTGATTTGACGGCTCATTGGGCATTACTGCGGCGGTTCAATCGGGGTAGTCTATCATCACTCTACTACGGAGTAATTTAGTGCATGGCTGGTGGACCCAGGTGTTGGCTGTCCCACACGTTGGCAAAAGTGAGTAATTTAGTGCATGGCTGGAGGAGGATCCGCATGGTAGAGCATGTCCTTTGTTTTTCATTACGAAGAAAAAATGATTACAATGGCGTTTCCACTCTTACGACGGAGGAGTGCGAAACACGGCAGCCACTTGAACATACAGTGCTCCTACTACTAGGCATGTGCGATGGTTCATACGTCGATACTACACAATCTTGTTCTTTGTGTTGTGCGCATGTCAACTACTCCTATATGTAACATAGTACCGCTTTTTATTTGTCCGGTCGAGAATGAGCAGTGAGATCAATGTTAACAAAACTAGGTCCACAGTAAGACGGAGAGTATGGTGCTACAGTACTCCACGAAACATGAACCATATGAAGCACATCCTATAGTGTTAGACAGGGTGTATGAAGGGTGCATGGGATGGGAGCAAAGTTCCCTTCTCGACCTACTTTTGGGTGTTTGGCAGAGTGCATGAAGGGTGCATGAGTCCACACTAGTAGGTTGACAAAAATACACGAAGAGGAAACAACTATATTGAGATGAGAATGCAACCAAACACACCCACACACTTTGTGCTACAGTGACGGATCTGCACCGTCAGAGTTTGATCCAACGGTCATGTTGCGCCGAGATATGGACATGCCCATGTAGAGGGCGCCTAAACACCACCAAAGTCCCTCTGCTTCTCAAGGCGCACGACGTTGGTGATGCAGGGTGCAAGCGCCCGCAGAGCCTGCTCCCGGTCGATGGGAGCCAGCTCGTCAAAGACGGCGTCCAATGGCACGAATGGATTCTGGTGACGGAGCCCTGAAAGGATTCGCTCGGCAACGGCGATGGCAGCGCGCAACCCCTCCTTGTCCAGCTCAGCCCCCACCATCGCGCGGAGACAGCTCAGCTCCTCGGAGATATAGGTGAAGAAGGAGACCAGGTCAGGAAGCTGCGGCTCGTTGAAGTTGACTGGGTGGTCGAACGGGTTTAGCCCGACGGCCGGCATCGTCGCGCTGGCACGATGGTAGGCATCGCGTAGCCGCAACACGTGTGTAGCAACTTGGTTCACCAAGTGGCTGAGGCGATCCTGGACCTCGTCATGATCGGCCCACTCGCGCTCCAGCCGGCTCCCCTGACGGCCTATCGAATCTCCCGGTTTCTGCAGCAACACCGCCGACGCCTCGAGCATTTTTTTGGTGGACGCCTGCCGCTTTTGAAGCTCCGTGAACTCCCGCACATAACGGAGGAGCATGGCACTCCTCTCCTCCTTGAGCTCACGGAGCTCCACGTCCTTGGCCCTGAGCTCCGCATCCTTGGCATGGAGCTCCTGTGTCAGGCGCCTCACCTCGGACTCCGTGATCTGCTGCGCCGCCATGGCACCAGGTAGAAGCAATGGGGAGAGGAAGCAAAGGGGGCGAAACGGCTGAAAGGCAATGCAATCTACGGGAAGGCGGAGGGAGCCAGCCGAGGAGTGGGGAAAATCTTTTGGTTTTCACCACGTAAAACACCAGTCGACGACTTCTCACATCAGGGAGCAGTGGGTTTTTACAGGCGGAGTCATCATGACTAATTGCTACCGCGCCTGCTTCCATCAATCAAAAAATTAAAAATCCTGCCGCGCCTGCTCCCGTCAATGAAAAAATTTAAAATCCTGCCGCACCCAAACACCAGAGCAACGCCGCGGTGGATATTTGAATTTACATGCCGGCAAGTAGATAAAAAAGGGGTGAAAAAACAAATGTGGCGGCGGCCTAGCTAATCGGTCGAACTAGCCCAACTAGCTAGCCACCGTGCTTCACTGATGTACTCGGCGGGAAAGGTGGTCTTTCGTGATTTGACGACTCATTTACTTGCTTTGGCGCTACGACCGAGGAGGACCCAGAAAACACGCGGTAGGGCGTCCCACGTCAGGAAGAATATATGCGTGCACCACCCGGGAGGACCCAAAACCGCGCGGTAGGGTTTGCCACGTCTCGGGACGGAGGAAAAATGTGCGTGTAAAAATATACTATATCAGACATAGTACCTGTGGTTCAACCTCGGGACCCAGCCAGTCGATCGAAAACACCCCACTAGCCACTCAGCTTCATCATGCAAACGTGGCACGGTTAGCTCCGCCTCGACCAGCCGCAACTTCTCTTGTTCTAGGCGATTCTTCTATTTTCCAAGCTTTTTTTAGTTGTAATAACACCACGGCAAGCTAGCGCCGCTCTTCGTGTGTGCCCATGCAAAGTTTAGACGATGGAGAGAAGAGAGATTGAGATCGCAGACCTGGGACCACCCGTAAGTGAGACAACGATCATGCACGTGTTGACGAGGCACTCCCTCTACTCTACTCAACGCAAATACTGTATAAAATCAAGTTATGGGACAAAGCCAACAACCGTTCGTTTTTTCGGGCTATCGACTTACGCTTTGTAGTCGGGTTGCGATTCGAATCTCGTCTTTCAGATTTGTTAGTTTTAGGTCCAAATTTGATTAATGACAAGTGGGACCCCGTGTGTTGTTCCAATATTTCAGTGTAGGATGGTTTTTGAACAAACACTTTGCGGTTAGACAAGTAATGGCACGAGTTACGTATTTTGCAAGTTTACAAACAAAAATGACAATGCATAGAATATCACATCCACCCGCAGCTTAGATACTATGGTGATATGAGTTTTACACGTTGGAAGTGAGATCCAATGGCTTGGGAGTAGTCTTTGTAATTATCATAATTTCCAAACTCTCCAAAGTTTTTGTTTTGCAAATAAAACATTCAGGCCTCGTGTGTGCGGCTGCATCTTTGATCCAACGGCTCCCGGTGCTAATATTAGGTGCTCCCGTAGCTTAATTACCGCTATGGTGATATCGAGCATCTAGGTCGTATGATCGGTGATCGATGGCACATGCATAATACTTGTACTTTCTGCGCATTTCCCAAACTCTATCGGCCGTATATTGCAAAAACATTCAAACCTCCCTTGTGGGCCATTAGATCTCGGTGAACTTCGTATCACCATAGAATCTACGGTGCGGGAGCACCTCATACTCTCCGTCTTGAGAAAGCATAAGGTGCTATCGCAGCTTGGATGCTCTGATGATCTGAGCTTGGAGGTCGTTTGATCTGAGATCAATGGCATCTGGCAGTCTTTGTGCTTATAAGCGATGGCGAACTCTTTTGGGGCTTTTACGCAAAAACCATTGAACCACCGAGGAGGTGTTGGTCACAAATCAACGCCTCCTAAGAGCTTGTATCACCAAAGCATCTAAGGTGTGGTGGCACATGATATTCTTACATACGGGAGAATATGATGTCCTCCTTCATCTTAGATGCTACGGTGATCTGACTTCGAGTCGTTGGATATGGGATCAAAGGGCATCTAAGTAGTTTTTGTACAAATTGTGTGCAATTCTCAAACTCATCAAGGTTTCTGCAAAAAATTAAGACACATCATGTGAGCTGCTATATCTCGATCTACAAGCTCCAAGCAACTCGTGTCGGCATATAGCATGTAAGGTATGGGGGCACATGATATTCTCCGGGGAGGAGGGTGGGGGTGCACAACCAATCGGTGGTTGGGAGGGTGGGAACAAATATAATCTAAATAACCCCAAGCAGAGCTCCACAGTTTTATCTAAGGTCGAGGGTTGACCCCGACAATCATAGCTCGCCTAAACACAACATTTGCATGTCTTGTAGTACTAGACTTAATATTCATGTTTCAGTTTCATGTTCATTTTAAATATTGAGCTGAGGACCATGGATGTCTTACATTTTACTCCTTAGTTCCTAAATATTAGTCTTTTAGAGGCTTCAAATGGGTAGCACATACGGATGTATATAGACATATTTTAGAGTCTAGATTCACTCATTTTGCTCTGTATGTAGTCACTTGTTGAACTCTCTAAAGGACTAATATTTAGGAATAGAAGGAGTATTTTTGAACTCGTGTCATACATGCATGGGTTGGAAAAATAGATGCACTATACTTATTGGATTGTCGTTGTGTTCGTGCGTGTTTGTCTATGTGTGTGTGTGTGTGGCCATATGCTTGATACATACAAAGTTTTCTCACCTCCATATTGTTCATCTTTTAATTTGAATTTGCACTGGAAAACTTACTAGGGATACCATGAAATGTGAAATCCACGTTGAGATCACTATATCACAAATTCACTCTAATTCAACGACTCGTCATAAATCAATTACCACGTTGAGATTAGTATTTGCAAGGAAAATACGGGTATTGTAATACACATAGATTCGTTCGGCAATTTAAAAGGTTCCTTTCGTATTCTCAAATGGTAGGACCCAATGGCGTACCAGCCAGACCTTGGCTCATGTTGATCCTAAAAAAACGGGCTCGGGTCCTTCGGTGGCGTGCGTCGTACGCACATTAGGCAACCCCAACCAGTCGAGCCTCAGCGTTTGAAGTCGAAATATCTGGCGGCCAGAATTCCAGCCCTAGGAAATTCCCCTCATGTCCTCGGTCCATAATGACTACCGATGAACAACGGAGGGATGCTTTAGTAAATAGACAACGTTACCTACCGTGCCGAGCACGGTTCAATTCCCTCGGTCGCTGCTCGTCAATGTCACCCGTCAACTGCATTGCCTACTACTACTACTACTACACCAGGATGAGCACAGAATTGAGCCCTTTGTTTGTGCCTAGTACTTTTTTGTTCGTGCCTAGTACTTGAGTTAATATATCAAGCAATGCACTGGTACGAAGGGATTATCCTGTTACTCCCTCCTTTCCGGTTTATAGGGCTTATCTCAAAATTTTAGTTTTCCCATTTTATAAGTCTCAATTTGGTTGTTCCCCATCACATGTTCAGATTTCAAGGTGCAATAAATCATTACATGCAAGTATTAAGAGAAAATTGACCAATGCATGTACTTTATGCATGCATGCATTGCAACTAATGCATTCGTAAACACAATTTTTGAGGAAAGCAAGCGCATTAAATGAGTGGTTTTGCAAACTACAACAATTATTCCACCACTCACCATCTACCTTGGTTGGTGAGATTTTTGAATTGAGCCCTATAAACCGAAAAGGAGGTTTAACTAAGCAAAATGTTTGACCAAATCCTTTCTTAAGAAATACAACAGGACAGATGTACATCTTGAAAATTTATTGCATGATGCAGGTTATGATATTGTTTCGAATCCTGGGTCTTAAATTTCAGAAAATCCAAAAGGGAGCATAAATTCTTGAAACTGAGCATGGTCACGTGATATGGCACAAATATTACTTCGTAAGTTTTTTCTTCAATTCGAGACAAGCTGCTTATGACAAGTTGCACAAATGAAGAGCCAAGGTATTTTGGAACAAAGACCTGTCACGTTTTTCTTTGGGGGGGAAAGACCTGTCACGTTAAGGCGAACGCTTTCACTATTGAAACCGTGGGCGTTTACGTGCCGCCACGAGTCCCCGCTTCTCATCGGCAGGTGCCGTCCCAGCAAGCGTGTGAGTCGACGGGAGGCGTGCGAGCAGACCGCTGCGCCGACTGTCAAGGAGGTGTGCGGCGAACCGCTGTCTTGAACTCACCGGAGGCGAGCCCTTTGACCAGGCTCCGCCGCCCACCGTCGTCCCAACTGCTCCCACTTTTAATGTCACCGGCGCCGCAGTTTAAAATCAACTCCGCACTACCTGGTATAGCTATAATCCTCTCTCTTCCTCTCCGATTCTCCTGTCGTCTACCTCCAACTAGCCTGACCTAAACGTATGCCATGCCGCATCACGTGGTCTGCCCTTAGTGTTCCAGTTTCATGAGGAAGACACCTAGCCGGAGTCTCAAGAAAATAAGGCGCTTTGGGACGAGCTTGAACTGGTCTTGCGGGAAGACGCCGCGCCTGTCCTCGCTCCCGTTCCGGCTCCCGTCGCCTCGACTGCGCCAGCGCCCATCCCCATGGCATTGATGGCTGGGAGCCACACATTGTCGCCGAGCTTGATGCCACGGGGTTCCACGAGGTCCCCGCCGACTTTCACGCGCCCGTGCACCTGCCAGCGCATGCCCCTGCGTGTGCACTAACGCGCACACCCATGCCGATGCTCGTGCACCTGCCAGTGCATGCGCCTGCGCGTGCACTGACGTGCGCGCCCGTGCCGGTGCCCATGCACACGAACGTCTCCGCCGCGCCGTTGACAGCGCATGTCCCCGCGTGGGTGCCATTGCCCCCCTCAGCGGCATGGATGGCGGTCGTCGACCGCTTCCTTGCACCAACGCCAGTCGCCTCCTCCCGCCAGTTGACTCGCTCCGAAGTCCAGAACATTTTGGCCTTCCTTGAAGCTAGGCCAACGTCCAGGGAGTACGCCAACAACGGCGCAAGACGCTGCCGTCGCCGTCGGTCAGTGGCCCGACGACACACAAAGCACGACAGAGGAGCCGCTTCCCACCGCGAGACGCCGCCGCCGCCGCCGCGTAATCTAAATTTGCCATGAAAAACGTTCGGATTGCCATGCTTAAAATCCGAATGTTTATCATTTCCATTTATTTTATATCGATCATCGTATAATTTAAAGTCGGAGTCAGACTGAATGCAATGTATGGTTTGATCGATTGAATGTTTTGCTAGAGCCGTATCAAATTAAATATAAAACGTCATCAAGCCACATATATTCCTTGTCATCCAACGACCTAGACTGCTTCAATGTCGAGCGCTCAACACGTTTAGCGTGCAGCTAATTTCATGCCAAAAATAGTGCTAATCACATGACAACACGCAAATAATATCCTAGTAGTTAATATCCGCATGCACTTAATATACTTCCAAATTAACGTGCATTGCACGTACACACTGACTAGTGCTGCTAGTACGTGAAACTGGTGCCGTGACTTGTGAGTTGTGAACGCGTCCAGATATGGTCAACGGCAACATCGCCCACGAGTTCTTCATGTTTGCCCGTGCGTCTAAACGCAGAAGGGGAGGAGAGAGGGAGAGCACACATGGAACCCACCAGTAAGTGAAGGCCAATATTACTAAAAATAATATTACATGTATCCATTAATTAGGCTGTGGTAATATAAAAACATTATGTGAACAAAGCGGGTACAACAAACATTGCTATTCTACGTATGTTGCCTATTGACGTGCGGCTTGAAGGCCCGGTCGCATGTTCGATCCTCGTCCTTTATTTTTTAATTTGTATATGTGTCCAAACTTGTTTCATGACATGTGGGCCCCTTGGTGTGTAGTTTGTAGCACTTTAATTTGTGGGTCGAAATTTGTTCCATTCCAAGTGGACTATCGGTGTGTAGTTTTGTAGCTTATTTATAATAATTAAAGAGAACAACATAGTTTTTTCAATAATACCATGGTGCGACATTGAAGGTGAGAAAGGAAGTGCGAGAGTGATGACCGAGCAGGAGGAAATCAACTAGGGAGTTGCATGGGTTGCAACGGCGTTTGGAGTAGTTGTGGGCGAATGCTACGAAAATATAATCTAAACCGACGGAATAAATGCCTACACAAATTAATCCAAGGTTGGAGTTCCCTCACAATCTAAATAGCTCGGCTGCGAGGATGGAGAGGTAGTAGCTTCAACTCGTGGAAGATACGGTATGAAAGCGATGTCAATCGAGAGACATATAGATAGAGAGACAAAGTGAGTGTGGTCCGATATTCATTGAACAAATATATATGCTCCGGAGAGATATTGTCCGATTGAGCTTTTGGTAAGGGTGAGGGTTGTAAGATAGAGCTTGAGAGATGATCCAGTCACAGACGTGTAGATATACTTTGTGCGTGGGAGGAAGCAAGGTCAACCGATCACATAGGGTCACCGTGCGATCGAAAGAGTGAGATGGGTTGGAGAGAGTGACCTAGATAGACGATGTGCGTGAGAGAGTATACAATGTGAATAGGTCGAATTGGGCTCAAACATGGTGATATATCATTTTTGTTCGAGAAAGAGCGAGGTAAATCGAGACATACACACACACACACACACACACACACACAGGTAAATGCGAAATCCACGTTAGAATTGGAGATCGCTACATGACACACACTCTAATTCAAATAACTAACTACGTGACACACACTCTAATTCAAATAACTAATTACGTGACACACTCTAATCCACGTTAGCGTGGGTACCGTTTCGATTTTTTTTTTCAAATAACTCCTCATTAATTAATTTATAGTACTCCCTATGTTCACTTTTATAAGACCTTGAAGACATTTCAGACAATGTGCAAAACAGTTCATTTTAAGTTGTCTGAAACGACTTACAAAAGTGAATGGATGGAGTATCTCGTTTCGAATGACTAATTATTGCAAGGAAAACACGGGCATGGTAATACATACAGAGTCATTTGCAAATGAAAGGAGATTCGTTTGCATTCTCAAATGTAGGCGCACCAGGCAGACCAGGGTCGTGTCGGGGTGGACGCTGCTTCGGTGCCTTAAAGGCAACAGCCCTTGGGTGACTGACATGTGGGCCAGCCACCTGTTGGGCCCACATGTCATGGACACAAAGGTAGGTGCCTTAAGGCACCGAAGCATAGTCCTATCGGGGTGGTCGCGTGTGTCGGACGGACGCGTAGCACCCAGCCACCCCCCCCCCAAAAAGGACGACGACAATATAAGTTTGCGCTTCCACGTTTCGGATTGAAATATCTGGCGGCCCCAATTCCATCCCTGCAAAATATCTCTTCTCCACCGTCCCCTTCCACGCCCAGATTGCTCAAATCCCTAATTCGCCGCCATCCCTCGAATCGCCCCTCGTCTCGTCTCTTTCCCCACCGTTCCCCACCTCTGTGCCGGACGACGACGACGAAGACAACGGTCGCTCTTCACCACCGCATCGGAGCTATCTCATCTACGCCCTCGTCCGCCGCACCAGGTGGTCGACCGACAACGTCGGCCGCCGCAACCGACGTGCCTCACAGACACCGAGTTCCACCGCATCAGGTGCGCTTCACCGACGCCGTCTCCCAGCTCACTAGGGGTACTTCGCCGAGCACATCATCGCACCTCCGCCCCCCGAGGTCGTTGAGGCTTCACCAACGGTCTCGTCCACCGCATCGTAGCGCTCCGCTACCACTCAAGATCTGCATCCGTGCGCAGCCAGCCAACGCCAGCGCATCACCCTCAACGGCTCTGAAGTAACCCGCACTCTAGCTAGGCGAGCATGCCCAAATGCCGGCCTGAACTAGGTATCCACACATCACTCCCTTGTGCACTGTTCCGACGATGTTTGGATATCCTTTCACTGCTCTCTTAGCTTACACGCCTATGCAACTCGACTTTAACTCTTATTTCTTACGGAGATATCATCCAAGCAGGCAAATCCATTTTTAGCGAAGCATGGCGGAGACTACGGGATCTGGTACACATCCTGCACACCGTATAACCTTGTAAGTATCATCCTCGGTACAACATCAAGGTCGATTCCTCTTATTTGATCAACCATTCGCCGTGTCAAAAATGCAGAGGGGATGCAAGGAGCACAAGGCCTGCACATCCAAGCAAGTGGTAACATGGACTTGTACATGGAACATCCCAAGCGCAAGCAGAGCTGCAGCGAGCCTGTACAGCGAGCTAGCGTAAGTCCCTGCATTTCATTTAATTCGTACTTGCATTTGTGTATGATTTGTGTGCAGTGGCTGATCCACGAATTCAAGTTACCAGGGGCAAACATTTAACTTAAAAAATACAAAGGCACTTGCACTCTGGAAATCAACATAACTTGAGAAATGTGAAGCTACATGCACTTTGAAAACTAGCTAATGATCCAAAGTACTTCAGATTATAAACACTAAATGATGCAAGCACCAAAAAACACAAAATGCAACATGGTGTACAAGGACTACAAACATGGTTTGTACCTGCGTGAATTATTCGTTCTCTGGCTGAAAATATCGAAGTGTAATTACACGTATAACCAGTGCACAAACTGCATATCAATATATCTATCCTGCACAAGTATGCCAATAGTTTCAAATAACAGATTAAAAAAGTATTTATGCTATGTTGTCATGATACGGGGACTTTCTGGTAGATGGCCTCGACGTTTCCTCAAGCTATGAAAATGCACTATAATTTGCTTGTCATCAATGCCTGCAAATCTCTGTCTCTCTCAACATAGTAGATCATCATTAGACACTAAATCCTTCAATGAGCTTGCAAAATGCTTGCATGTAGGATCGTTGAAGGCAAGAGTGTCTAGAGGGGGGGTGATTAGACTACTCGACAAGATAAAAGTTTAGCCTTTTGATTAGGGCAAGTTTTTAGCAAGTTCACAATGATGAGCAAGTCAAGTATCATGCATACAAGTCGAGCAACATACTACACATGCAATTCTAGAGTATGGGCAGCGGAAAGTAAATTGCATAAGTAGTAAGGGAGAGATAGTGAAGAGCAAACGCAATTTGGAGACACGGAGATTTTTCTCGTGGTTCCGATAGGTGGTGCTATCGTCAATCACGTTGATGGAGACTTCAACCCACGGAGGGTAGCACTGCGAGAGTCCACGGAGGCTCCACCCACGAAGGGTCCACGAAGAAGCAACCTTGTCTATGCCATCATGGCCCTCGTCCACGGAGGACTAGCCTTACTCGGGGTAGATCTTCACAAAGTAGGCGATCTCCTTGCCCTTACAAACTTCTTGGTTCAACTCCACATCTTGACGGAGGCTCCCAAGCGACACCTAACCAATCTAGGAGGCACCACCCTCCAAAAGGTAATAGATGGTGTTGGTGATGATGAACTCCTTGCTCTTGTGCTTCAAATGATAATCTCCCCAACACTCAACTCTCCTCACTGATTTGGCTGTGGTGGAAGAAAGGATTTAGTGGAAAGCAACTTGGGAAGGCTAGAAATCAAGTTTCATATAGTGGGAGTGGAGCAACTTGATCTCAACACAAGGGTAGGTAGTTTTCTTCTCAGAAATGTAAGGTAGGAGTGGTAGTTCTTTCTGATGGCTCTCTCCACGAATGAAGAGGAGGTGGAGGGGTATTTATAGCCTCCACACAAAATCCAACCGTTACACACATTTGACCAATCTTGGTCAGACCGAAGTTGACAAATCGGTGAGACCGAAAGTTCAAATCTTGTGAACGTTGGGATTTTCGGTGGGACCGAAAATACAATCTCGGTTAGTCCGATTCTTCCAAAGTCTAGGGTTTGCCAATCTTGGTGGGACCGACTTTCTCATCTCGGTGACACCGATTTGAGTACAGAAGGTTACAGAAGCTTGGCAACACCAATTTCGGTATGACCGAGTTTGGAATCGGAAAATCCGAAATTACTAGGGTTTGGCTATATGGTTGAGGTGGTTCATCTTGGTGTGACTGAGTTTATGGAATCGGTGGGACCGAGATTACTTATGGGTTTATATTGGAATGAAAGATTGCTGATAGTTTGAGAGATAAATCACTAAGCACTTAGAGCAACCAGATCATCATCATAACCTCATCCCCTTTTAATAGTATTGGCTTTCCTATGGACTCAATGTGATCTTGGATCACTAAACCAAAAATAGAGTCTTGAGCTTTTGCCAATCCTTTCCTTAGCATCCTAGGGGTTCACCTTTCTAGTCCTTTTGCCATGCGAGTGATTGACTTTCTGAAACATACTTGATGAAAGCATTAGACCAACCACAAAGTATGTTGTCATTAATTACCAAAACCACCTAGGGAGCAAATGTGCTTTCAATCTCCCCCTTTTTGGTAATTGATGGCAACACACAAAATAAGATATCAAAGCTTACTAAAAGAAAGACAGGATTATCATTAAAGCTTTGACAAACATGTAGTACAGGCTCCCCTACAAGTGTGCAGGATTTTAGACTTTTGGTTTTGGACTACCACAAGCACACATGAGAGAAAAGCAAGATGTGCTACATGCAGCTTGGCTATATGCATCGAGCAGATGAGGATAAATGAGTGATGATGCATATGTGCATGGTGATTTCTTGCAAACAAGTATTCACAAGCAAGTCACCATCATGCACATTCGCAAGATGCATATACTTACCTTGGAGTTCCTTGGCATTGTACCTGAAGAAATAAACTTGAGAAAACAAGGTTAGATAACGCAAGAGTAGTTCTTCAACCAATAGCAAGAACATCAAGAGTACCAAGCCAGGGATGACATGTATAAAGAGTGTCTCATGTTGAGCACTAGCTTGAGTCAGCCAACATGTCTCCCAAGACTAAAAGATTTTCAATGAGCTCTGAAAGATTTTGCTTTTCATAAGATACCAATTGTGCTTTTCATAGGATACCAATTTTGAGAGCAGGAGAAGCAAAAAATCAAAAGAATAATGCCAAATGTGTTATCATAGTGAAATATGGCAAAGCTTTGATGTGATCCTCTCCCCCTTAAGGTAAGATTGTTTTTCTTCTCTCTTTAAATTTTCTTTTCTCCCCTTATCCTCCAATCTCCCCCTAAGCTCCCCCTAAATCTTCTCCCCCTTTGACATCAAGTGCCGAAAAGGACAGTAAACCAGGAAGGGCAGGAAAGATGGAAGGAAGGAAATGGGATCCTTAAGAATCACAACTTGTCCAATAAGAAACATGCAGAATAAATCATTTAGTGGAACTGCAGAAGATGATATCCTGGTGAATGTCAATTGGAGTCACCGAATTGACATGGATCGGTGAGTCCGAAAGTCAGAGACTTAGGGCAGATCCTTTTTCGGTCAGACCGAAGGTTTTAAGTCGGTGACGCCAAGTTTAATTCCAAGGAAATATAGAAATAATTCAGCTCACTTTGCAAGGAATGTTTCAAAAGATTTGCAATGAATTTGTAAATGATTTTCAGGGAATTGAGTAGAGCCAAAAAGATATACACAAGAACAGAAGAAGCAGAAATGAAAAAGATTGCTAGATGAAGTTTTTTTTGAAAGAAAAGCAAGAAAACTCAATGAGAAAAGCGGAGAAACTCCAAAACATATGTACTTCATCTAGGATAGGGTCGGTGACTAGGTCACCTATGTTTGAGTATATTGACTTAGGAGTCAAATGAGAACATTTGACCATAGGTCATACTCATCGTTTAAGCTCAAAATGGGGTTGCCATTTTTGATTAAGCATTTGATGTGATCACATCTTATGAAGCTGCTTGTACTCATGTCTTTGAGCAAAGCTTCTTCAAGATGTGAAAAACATACCTTGGGCTTGTTGTTGCTTGTGCTCATGTAGGTGAACTTGATGTTGATGCTCATAGAATGTGAAGTTGGAGCACCATTTCCAATTGTATAGTTCATCTTCCTACATGGGTTAGGCAAGCAAGGAAATACTCAAGAATATCCAAGATGACAAGAGTGAAGTACTAGGCGTATAAGGTGTCAAAAGGATATGTGGAATTTTGTTCCTTGAGCTCAACTTCCCAAAGGGCTAGATACCTGGTCAATAACAAGATTACTCATGATTTGAGTGTGTGGTAATCTTGTGGAATGTAGACCATCCAAGTACCTGCAAGGAGTTAGATGCAATACAAGGGGGCAAATGTGTCCAAGACATGTGATCATCATCATAAGAAAAATATCAAGGATTAGTCAATTAGGCTCATGCCTTGCATGCATCAATGGAGTTTTCACTCCAAGTTTGAAGCATCAATGATGTTCAACTCACTCCTTAGCGACAAAACACTTTCTCATCAAGTGGTTTTGTAAAGATATCTGCAAGCTGTTTGTCGATCTGAACATGCTTAAGATCAATGTCACCCTTAGCAATATGATCACGAATAAAATGGTGATGAACTTGATGTGTTTAGATGCGAGAGTGTTGCACGGATTGTGTCAATCTTAATCGCACTCTCATTGTCACAAAGCAAAGGAACATGTCTCGCATGTATCCCATAATCCTTAAGCGTTTGTGTCATCCATAGCAGCTGAGCACAACACGAACCAGCAGCAATATATTCTGCTTCGGCAGTAGATAATGACACTAAATTTTGTTTCTTGGATGACCAAGATACAAGGGATCGACCGAGAAATTGACACGTGCCGAAGTTGACTTTCTATCAATCTTGTCTCGGCATAGTCCGAGTCGGAATAGCCAACAAGATCGAAAGAGGCCCTCTTAGGATACCAAATGCCAAAGTTAGGTGTGTGTATCAAATATCTCACAATTCTTTTAACAGCCTTAAGATGACATTCTTTAGGGGCTGCTTGATATCGAGCACACATGCATACACTCAACATTATGTCGGGACGAGAAGCACGGAGATATAGTAGAGAACCAATCATGGATCGATAAACCTTTTGATCAACAGGTTCTCCATCTTTAGTCAAGTCATTATGTCCACTTGTAGGCATGGGGTTCTCATACCTTTGCTCTCTTGCATGTTGAACTTCTTGAAGAGATCCTTAGTGTACTTTGTTTGTGAGACAAAGTACCCTCCTTAGATTGCTTGATTTGCAACCCAAGGAAGAACTTGAGTTCACTCATCATGGACATCTCATACTTCTCCGACATAAGCTTTCCAAACTTCTCACTAAAATGGGGGTTAGTTGAACCAAAGATAATATCATCAACATATATTTGGCACACAAATAGTTCACCGTCAACCCTTTTTGTGAATAGCGTTGAGTCTATTTTTCCAATCTCAAATCCTTTTTCAAGAAGAAAGCTAGTCAAGCATTTGTACCAAGCTCTAGGGGCTTGTTTAAGACCATAAAGAGCTTTGTGCAATTTGTAAACATGATTAGGCTTTTTAGGATTCACAAATCCGGGAGGTTGTTTCACAAATACTTCCTCCTCAATTTCTCCATTTAGGAAAGCACTTTTAATGTCCATTTGATAGAGAGTAATGTCATGGTGGTTGGCATAAGCAAGAAGAATGCGAATGGACTCAAGTCTAGCAACGGGGGCATAGGTCTCACCATAGTCCATACCTTCGACTTGTGTGTAACCTTGTGCTCTGAGGCGAGCCTTGTTGCGGATGACTTGTCCATCTTCATCTTGCTTGTTCGAAACACCCATTTGGTTCCAATGACGTTTTGGTCATCATTGGGCTTCTCTACCAAAGTCCAAACGTTGTTCCTCTCGAAGTTGTGTAGCTCTTCATGCATAGCGTTCACCCAATCCGGGTCTTCAAGCGCTTCTTCTACCTTCATAGGTTCAAGACTAGAGTTAAATGAGTAATGTTCACAAAAGTTAGCTAAACGAGTTTTAGAGCGAGTGATTCTCCCGGAGTCGATGTCATTCATCATTTGTTCCACGGGATGGTCCTTCTTGACTCTTGCTCGAACTCGGGATAGCTTTTGTCGTGGTCGTGGCTGAGCTTCCTCATCGTCCTCATCTTCTTCTTCGTCATTGTTGTTGGTGTTGTCTTGAGGTGGTGGAGAAGGAGGTTGCGGTGGATCTTCTTGTCGCACTTCCTCATCTTGGTGAGTTCCACTTGTGGAGGCCTCCATGTTGCCTTGAGGTTCATCTCTCCGTGAGGTAGGGGCTCCACATATGTAGATGAGGTACTCTCCTTCACTTCCATGGGACGAATCTTTCCAATGGATAAATCTTGAATGGCTTCCGATGGGTCCTTGTCTCCTACATCAATAGGCATTTGCTCTACTTGCGAGCCATTAGATTCATCAAACTTTACATCTACCGTCTCTTCAACCTTTCGGGTGAAATTATTGTGAACACGGTAGGTGTGAGAGTTTGATCCATAACCGAGAAAAAGCCTTCATGAGTTTTAGGAGCAAATTTAGACCGGCGATGCTTATCAAGGATATAGCATTTTGAACCAAAGACACGAAAATATCCCACTTGGGGTTTGTTACCGGTGAGGAGCTCGTATGAAGTCTTGCCGAGGAGCTTGTGAAGATAAAGCCTGTTGATAGCATGACAAGCTGTCTCGACGGCTTCTCCCCAGAAGTGTTTTGGTGTCTTGTATTCATCAAGCATCGTTCTCGCCATCTCAATGAGCGTTCGGTTCTTCCTCTCAACAACTCCATTTTGTTGAGGTGTGTATGTGGCCGAGAACTCATGTAGAATCCCTTCCTCATCGAGAAAGGAGTCCACATGGGCGTTCTTGAACTCCGTTCCATTGTCGCTCCGAACTTTCTTGATCTTCACCTCAAATTGATTTTGGGCCTTTCTAGCAAAGGTTTTGAAGATTTTCTGAACCTGCGATTTGTCATCAAGGAAAAATACCCACGTAAATCTGGAAAATCATCAACAATAACTAGACCAAAGGAGTTACCACCAAGGCTTTTGTAAGCATTGGGACGAAGAGATCCATATGAAGAAGCTCAAGCGGTCTCCTTGTGGTCATGAGATTCTTCACGGGATGACTTCCACCTACTTGTTTTCCTGCTTGACATGCACTGCAGAGTCTATCTTTGTCAAAGAAAACATCTTTAACACCAAGAATGTGATCACCTTTGATTAGCTTATCTAGATTACGCATACCAACATGTCCAAGCCTTCTATGCCAAAGCCAACCTTTGGCAGATTTAGCAATGAAGCAAGTTCTAGGTTGAGCTTTCTTAGTGAAATCAACTATATACAAATCGCCTCTACGGATACCGGTAAAGACCATGTTATGATTGTCACGACGAAAAACTTGGCAATCTACTTTGGTGAATAGCACATTGAATCCAAAGTCAGCTAATCTAGACACGGAAAGTAAATTGTATCCAAGAGATTCAACAAGCATGACATTTTGAATAGAGCTATCATGAGATATGGCCACCTTACCAAGGCCAAGTACCTTACCCTTGGAGTTGTCTCCAAAAGTCACATACTTGCATGGACCATCGTTCTTTGCAAGCTCTCGAAACATGTCTTCATCTCCGGTCATGTGATCGGTGCATCCACTATCAAGAATCCACTCTTTTCACGGATATATAGTCTCTCGATTTGCCATAAGATTGAGACTCTTCATGATCTTGTCTAGCTCGGTGTCGAATCGAGATGTCGTCAACATGCTCATGCTCATCATCATATTGACCCATAGATAATTCATCATCGATACCTAGGTCAATTTGACAATGACTTACATCGGTTTTGTCGAGTGGCGATAATCATCGGAATGCAATACAAGAGCATTTCTAATTGAACATTGATAAAACCGGGATCACCCTTCTTTTTCATAAGATCACGAAGCTCAAAGAAGCATTTATCAAAGTTGGGATCATTGGGGCGCATCATATCAAATTCAACAGTCTTGTATAGAATTTCATCAAGACCTCTCAAAGAGTAGTCCGGATAAAGTTCTTCCAAGAACTTCCACATAGCATAGGCGCACTCAAAGTTTGTGACAAGCTCAAGTAAGTTATCGGGTAAGCCTCTAATGATAAGATTGCAGTTCTAAGGTTCTGAAGCAAATCAAGCTCTTCATCCATAGTAGGGTGCAAGGGGTCAAATGGTGGTACATATGGGGTTTCAACATATTTTACATAAGTTGTACATCTTAAAGATAGCAAGCATTTCAATCCTCCACGAGTTATAAGATACTCCATCAAGAATAGGCACTCTATGACTAACACTCCCAAACGTAGACATGTCCATCTTCCTCCAATGGTGTGCAAACCAAAGCAATGGAAACCAAAGCTCTGATACCAATTGTAGGATCGTTGAAGGCAAGAGTGTCTAGAGGGGGGGTGATTAGACTACTCGACAAGATAAAAGTTTAGCCTTTTGATTAGGGCAAGTTTTTAGCAAGTTCACAATGATGAGCAAGTCAAGTATCATGCATACAAGTCGAGCAACATACTACACATGCAATTCTAGAGTATGGGCAGCGGAAAGTAAATTGCATAAGTAGTAAGGGAGAGATAGTGAAGAGCAAACGCAATTTGGAGACACGGAGATTTTTCTCGTGGTTCCGATAGGTGGTGCTATCGTCAATCCACGTTGATGGAGACTTCAACCCACGGAGGGTAGCGGCTGCGAGAGTCCACGGAGGCTCCACCCACGAAGGGTCCACGAAGAAGCAACCTTGTCTATGCCATCATGGCCTCGTCCACGGAGGACTAGCCTTACTCGGGGTAGATCTTCACGAAGTAGGCGATCTCCTTGCCCTTACAAACTTCCTGGTTCAACTCCACATCTTGACGGAGGCTCCCAGCGACACCTAACCAATCTAGGAGGCACCACCCTCCAAAAGGTAATAGATGGTGTTGGTGATGATGAACTCCTTGCTCTTGTGCTTCAAATGATAATCTCCCCAACACTCAACTCTCCTCCTTGATTTGGCTGTGGTGGAAGAAAGGATTGAGTGGAAAGCAACTTGGGAAGGCTAGAAATCAAGTTTCATATAGTGGGAGTGGAGCAACTTGATCTCAACACAAGGGTAGGTAGTTTTCTTCTCGAAATGTAAGGTAGGAGTGGTAGTTCTTTCGATGGTTCTCTCCACGAATGAAGAGGAGGTGGAGGGGTATTTATAGCCTCCACACAAAATCCAACCGTTACACATTTGACCAATCTCGGTCGGACCGAAGTTGACAACTCGGTGAGACCGAAAGTTCAAATCTTGTGAACGTTGGGATTTTCGGTGGGACCGAAAATACAATCTCGGTTAGTCCGATTCTTCCAAAGTCTAGGGTTTGCCAATCTCGGTGGGACCGACTTTCTCATCTCGGTGACACCGATTTGAGTATAGAAGGTTACAGAAGCTTGGCAACACCAATTTCGGTATGACCGAGTTTGGAATCGGAAAATCCGAAATTACTAGGGTTTGGCTATATGGCTGAGGTGGTTCATCTTGGTGTGACTGAGTTTATGGAATCGGTGGTACCGAGATTACTTATGGATTTATTTTGGAATGAAAGATTGCTGATAGTTTGAGAGATAAATCACTAAGCACTTAGAGCAACCAGATCATCATCATAACCTCATCCCCTTTTAATAGTATTGGCTTTCCTATGGACTCAATGTGATCTTGGATCACTAAACCAAAAATAGAGTCTTGAGCTTTTGCCAATCCTTTCCTTAGCATCCTAGGGGTTCACCTTTCTAGTCCTTTTGCCATGCCAGAGTGATTGACTTTCCTGAAACATACTTGATGAAAGCATTAGACCAACCACAAAGTATGTTGTCATTAATTACCAAAACCACCTAGGGAGCAAATGTGCTTTCATTGCATTAGATCCCTCATTAGACACTATATGTTCATTACTAGGAGCATGTAAAATGTTTGCATCAAATCCTTCATTAGCAGTCTGTTCATTAGACACTTCAGGCTCAAGAACAACATGAGCTTGTATGTTTGCACCGAAAACTTGATTAGATACATCAGATTCAGTCAGTTCAGTATTGATCGGGGGAGTTATAAAATAAGTAGAAATTGGTTTGATTTTCTCATAGATTCCCTACATACAAGCAGTTTTACAACACCGTCAGGTTTAACTATTGGCAGAAATTGAAGAGTTGAATTAGATATAATTAGGGATGTGATGTACACACTTTCGTTGCGCATGCTACTCTTGCAAGCTGCTGATTGTCCGTTTGCACAAGCTCGATGCCGTGCCCGTCTTGCCGCCGCTGCCTCCCACGAGCTACACCGAGGTTGGATCTTCATCTTCTTGTCCTTCCGTTAAGCTTGAAGCCCGGCGACCGCCCTCAACGAGGTGTGAGGAAGTGTTGTGTTGGTCTGTCCGGCGGTGGCTAGGTTAGGGGCGAACGGTGGAGGTGGAGCGAATGAATTGGGATTTTTCCTTTGTCGATCGATATGGGAGGCGCTCGTTTGGGCATGAGCCTGCTATAGGGCCTGCCTTGCACTTATGTTATTGGCCCATCAAATTGAAACATTTTCTTCATTTTTACATTGCTGCTCGTGCGTTGGGGACGAACAAAACTAGCGTGGGCCAACCTGGACGACTCAAACTAGGTGCACACTTTCTAGCCACCTGAGGCGGCCGCCCATACCAGCCCCTATGGTGGCATCACCCCTTTTTGCGTGTATGATTGGATAGTGAAAAATATTTTAGTGGTGCTTTTGATTTACCCACAGAATGGTTGAATTGCTTCTTTCTATGAACTGAGTTCGCCAATAATGTGAAGGATGCCAGTCTTTTCATCCTATTGTAGATTGCTTAGATCTCGATATGCCAAAAGTAATCGCATGAAATATCTGATAAAAGCCGGTGTGATGTGTTTGGCTACAACTAGTCGACTACGTCCTCATATAACATATCAAGGGCGCACCATCTTACCAGATTAACCATTCGACTTACCCATGCGGTGTGGGAAGAAAGAAGTATTGGGACTGCGTATCCAAGTAATTGATGCCATGGACTCCTTTGTACAACCTTGTAGCGAAAAAGAAGTTGCGGTGTGCTGTACAAAGAACTAGCGTAAGTTCGATTACACGCTTCTCGGAATTTTAGTTAGCCACTTATTGCAAAATTGTTCAATTCGTTTCTTGGCTTAATTTAGTTTGCTCTTGATTACATAATGGCACACACTGTTAATCATATTGTGGTGTGCCTATCTATGTGTTTGATACTTCTTGTTAAGAATTACTGTTTGCCTTAACTTAAATATCTACTTGTTTGTTTAACTACTTTCTGCTGCAACATCGGGTTACAATGATGTTAATAACTTCTCCCTCCGTCCCATAATATAGGGCGTTTTTGACACTAGCATAGTGTTAAAAGCGTCTTATATTATCGGACGGAGTGAGTACTTTTCAGCATCCAATTGAAACTCTTTAATTCCTTGTTTATTTAACTGGTTTGCTGTTATAACTCCCAGTTGAGATGTTTTGCTAACTTCAACTTTTCTAAATCCAATCGGAACTTTAATGGCAAAACAGGTTAGCCCAAGATCAAAGAGCGAGGTCCCCATGGACGTTGCATCATCGCATAGCAGTGGCACCGGCCCAATCGTGCATTATGAATTGCCAACTGATGATGCTCTAGAGGCTAAACTAGTGGTAGAAAGAGATTCTGCTTCTACACTTAGAGATAAGTTGACATATTGAGGAAGCAAACAGCACAATCACAAGCAGTACTCAAGACAACCATTAAATAGTTGGTGGATTTCAAAACGAAGCAAGCTGAGACTGACCAGATTGTTAAGGTCCTGAAGGAAAAAAGGAAATTAAATTCCTACTTGGTAAATCATAGGTGAAATGTTCTTTCCATAGTTAAATAACCTTTGTGTTGTCTGTTCATGTAATCAATCAAACCATTTGTTTTAGAGATCATGTAATATATTTTTTGGTTTGTAATTTTATTTGAGCACAAGTCTGTATTAATTGATAAGACTCGGAGACATTTCATTTGGATTGCTGTGCCAGACCTACAAATATGTTAATCGGGCTGAATGTGCATTCAGCAATAGTAGTAGTATAGATGGACCATAAGTGGCACGCATCGGAAAGGGCCAAGATCTTTGGCTAAAAAAGATCTTTGTTATAGCCAAAAAAAAAGTACAATGACTTTGGCTTATGTATGTTAGTTGATATTATTGATCCATATACTCTATAAGTGTTTATATGTCTGTTAGTTCTGTACATTCTTGGTTGATTGACTCGGTATTTGAATCTTGATACATTGCTTATGTACATATCTAAATGGAAGTACACATTATGTGGCGTGTGACATTTGAGTTGGACATGAAGTGTTCCAAATATTCGAATTCACCTTAAAGCTGGATACTAGTTTACGAATTTGAGTATCGGCATTTGTAAACCATATTCATATATGTGATGGAATACATCTTTGTCGTCCTTTTGAAGATATATAAAAACACATAGAACGATTTATAAAGATTCATATAGGAATACAAAATGGATTCGAATTTAGTTGCCAGGGTAAACATGGATGCTTATTGTCCCAAAATTTGAAAGAAGCTGCAAAATGTCCACTCCCACGTCGGCTGCCCGAAGCCAAGTGTTTGGGAGATGGAAATCATTGTCTACCCATTACACGGACAATCCATCGGCCCGATTTCCACTGCTCTAAATAGGGGTAGGTTAGTAACTTCAATTAGACGTGACACGACCGCCTCTGAGCCCATTCCAACACGGTGGGCATCAAACATGGGCGGCAAAACACATTTGATTCAAGATCGTCCGAACGACCTCTGTTTCTCCCTCCATTCCCCATTCATACACGATGGGCGGTAAAACAAACTCGACTCGGCCGAAATCGATGTAGGCAAATATTTTCAATAGGGGCAGGTTTGTAACTTCACTCAGACGTGACACAACCGCCCTACCTGTCAACTCCGTTCATACACCGTGGGCGCCAACCATTGGAGCCAACCACTCTCTCCTTGCCCGAAATCGCTCTGGGCAAATACTGACGAGATGCGAGATTACCATCCTATCCCCAACCGACGAGACGTCCAAATTTTAAACGGGGGCTAAGTTCGTAACTTTCCCATATTTCAGACAGGCGCGTCCCAGAAACATGGTTCCCCGTACCTCTCCCTCCATTTTCCCATTCATACACCGTCCGCGCTAGAACACCCCATCCCCACACCAGACTCCGTCCGCCACCCCATCCATCGTCGCCGTCCTCCACCACATCCATCGTCGCCGTCCTCCACCACATCCATCGCCACCGTCCTCCACCATGCCAGAGCGCCTACCAAGACCGCGTCGTCCACTGCTAGAGATGGACGTTTCTCATCCATGGTGACGGACCAATAGCCTTGCATCGCATCCTCTCGCTTCATCAGCGCCTTCGTCCTCTTTGCCGGGGCCGCTCACACGACCTTCTCTTCCACCGCAACGGGACTTAGTCCCCAATGCACCCGTCTACCGTCACAGATCTGCTTCAACGCCATCGACAGCCATCGCACCCCCGATGCCTACACGGCGCCGTAAGAGAGGTGGTACTTCATATCTCCTCAACTTTTTGATCTCAACCAGAAAATAGATCTTAACTTGGTTACTCTACTTTCTTTTCAGCTCTTAGAATTTAGTTCTTAGTTGAAGCAAACAATGGATGCTAAATATCATTTCTCTAGTTTGCGACTTCAAATCTGCCATGGCACAGCCATATACGGTTTAATTGATCATGCTTAGGGTTTAATTGATCATGTTGGTTCCATGGTGGTTTCTTTAATAGAAATCGGAGGAAACCCTCTTTGCTAAAAAATATGCTTAGAGTTTCCCCTTTTATGATCACTATCTGATCGAATCGTGCTTCGTGTCATAATAACCTTGCTCCACGCATCAAGCTAAACAAGCTTAGATGTTCAAATCTGAATCGATATTATTAAAACAGAGTTGTTTAATTGGTCACTAAATGTTCCTAAATTAGTTTGAAAATGCATGTTAAATGCGCTCGGGTGTGTATCTCTATAGGGTGCCCACGGTGGGCAGCCCACCACAGGATTTTAGGTCGCCCCAGGCCCGATTCCCCTACGTTACGCTCTGGCGCCGATCTCTACTCGCTTGACCGCTTTGCCTCGGCGACTTGCATCCCGGACGGCATGACTCTAGGAGGAGCGCCGGACTAACAGGAGGCGAGCCGCTCGCCCAATAAGCGTCACCGCTGCCGGGTGCGCCGCCCGTGCCTACCTTCCCGTCCGTTCGAGGCGCGAGGCGTGCAGCACCCACCAAGCCAACCCGATTTATCCCGAGATCGTCCTCAACACTCGTGACCACTCCTCATCACCCATTTTCTAATTGATTCATTACTCATTAGGCAAGACTATCATTAGGGTTTGTTGTGTGCTCAGTGCTACCTACACTTAATGGTTCAGATGTATTTCGGTAATCTTTAGTACCTCTAAAGTTCACAGGGTTTTCAAAATTCCGGCCCTCGGAACGAAAACTAGTCATTTTGGATTGTTGGTCGTAGTGACGTTGACCCAGATTACTACTGCAAGCCAGGTTTGTTGACAATTTTACTTGTCTTTCTTACTCATTCGATATAATATCCAATTATTCACGTCGATTAGTTGCAAACAATAAGTGCTAGACAAACTTCTTCATTCAGATTTTGGACGGTCTCTTACTGCAGTTACCATTTTGCATACTTGTCCTAATAAGCTCACAAGTAAATGATTGATTCACTACATCTATGCTTGCCTTGTCATATTTGTTGTCAATATTCTTTTGGGTGGACCACCTGTTTCTAAATCTTTGGAACCGTAGAACTGAGTGAATAGTATTTCTCTATGTGATCTCTTCCATCATGTGTGGGTAATGAACCTTGCATTGTATAGAAAGAGAGTGTCATTTCCAGCTTTTACATAGGTTTCGATCTTTTACATGGAATACAATCTGCCTACTTGCTTTGTGTCGCACTACCAACACTCCACCCTTGAAGCTAAACATTCGCCACTCATAATTTCTTAGTTTATTTGTTCAAATCTGAATTTCATATGATTCTAATGTTCCTACTTCAGT
Organism: Aegilops speltoides; assembly: GCA_021437245.1. Lineage (NCBI taxonomy): Eukaryota > Viridiplantae > Streptophyta > Magnoliopsida > Poales > Poaceae > Aegilops > Aegilops speltoides. The sequence goes on along the minus strand of CM038147.1, from coordinate 152,914,501 downwards.
TTTGAAATGTGTGCCTGCCTGTTATAGAGACATAAGGGGTTTGTATTTCTGTGTGTGGTCTGGTCAGCACGGTTGGGGAGGTGAACTTTGCATATGTAGGGGTTTATAGGGAGACACTCTCCGAGTTGAATCCGCAATGCATTCCATAGATAATCTGACTACTTTTAATGTTTTCATGAATCTCAGATTCTGAACAACATCATAATGATTATGAGCTTGCGTGCATGAAAATAATAAAGCAGAACAATGCCATGGCTGTCAAACTTGGCATTAAGGGACTGAAATCAAGTCTGGATGAAATGCAATGCAAACGCTCTCCACCTACAGATTCATGCTCAGAATATGATCCTAACGGTGATTTTGAGCTAGAGGGAGACCTAAGTCAATGTAGCTCCCTAGTGGAGGAGTCAGAGGAAGATGCCCTATCTTATTCACCCATCAAGGTACTTGCTCTAACTTTCCAAGGTTACATTGCTCGCACATATCTTGCAACTGATGCTTTGCATTGCTTCTACTTTGTTGAACTGCCATTAGCTTAGTTTACACATCGTGTATGTGAATCGCCTGCCTATCCATTTTCATTACATAATCCATCATCATCATACCATATTTATCCATTCAAATGTTGTTCTTGTGTATCGAGACGTTCAAAAGGAAGAGGCGATTCTTGATCGTGGAGGAGCACAAGCAAAGTATTTGGAAAAGGTAGTGGCTTTGATAAATCAAATAGCCCATTAGGTGTAGTTGCAATATCACGACCCACAAAATACCCCAACTCTAGTAGACTCTAGCCCTACTACCTTGGTCATTTCTAATGCCCCAACTCAGCAGACCCCAAGCTGCGACAAGCAGTATGATTATGCCGATTGACATAGCATCGGTATGACGATGCAAAACCCCATTCCGCAAAGAGTACACCAAATCCGGTTGCCAAATCCTTTTCAAACCGGAGAGAGCCCCAATTGCAGCAAATAGGACCCTGTTCCATTTTCCCAGTTTAGAAAGCGAAGCTTATGTTGTTGTCGGGAACTTTGTGCGCATCTTTCCTTCATGGAAAGATTACACATGAAACAGAACAATTTCAGTCTTCCTCCGCAACTTACGCATAAGTAATGTACTAATGTTATTCATGGTCATTCTTGCATATGTTTCATTGACGAAGACACAAGATTTCATTCTTTTAAATAGGCGAGGAGCAAACTGGATTGTGATGACGAGCAAGAGTTGGTTGTGCTTTTCAAGCACTTGTTGAAGAAGTATCATTCCTACCTGAGGCAAGCGCACTTCAATGGCAAGCCTCTGAATGAAATTTCTGTAAAGTCTCTGGTGCCACATTTATCCGACGGTGACTGGAATAATCTTGTTACACATTGGTCTCATTTGCGGCGTAAAGTCTTGTCTATGATATCACATCACAATTTGAACTACATTTCGCATTTGCCTTAATGTCTCACTTATCTGGCTGTTAGCGAGAAGAACATTAGTTCTCAAGGGACCACAGAATCTCGCAACTATCTTTGCATAATTGCATTGCTCTCGTGAGTACCTCTTGCCTGTATGACCATACTTACTTTCATAGCTGTTTGATTATGTAGCATCCTTTGCACATGTTAGCCTCGTAATTGCCCATTTGGTGGACATTATAAGATCCGTATGGACTCTTACACAAATTTAGAATCAACCCAATGCTTTTGAAGAGGTTTAGCTCTGCAGTCCTCTTGTAAGGACTGAACATGGTCTATCACTGTACTTACATTAACAGCTACTCCCTCCGTCCCATAATATAAGAACGTTTTGTACAATACACCAGTGTTGAAAACACTCTTGTATTATGGGAAGAGGGATTGGTTCACTTTGTAGCATTCTGCATCTTATCTCCCTCGCCCACCATTTACTAAAAAAGATCAGATCTATATTTAATCTTACCAACAAGTAGAATACACAGACAAATGTCAGTGCAGAAGTGTAGCCCATTGCTCTTGCAGTACATTTTGTCCTGTAATGCTTGTACTTCCAGGGATTGGTAGTTGATTATGTAGCATCAATCTGCATCTTATCTTCATTATCCTCTATCCCTTCCAGTATTATCATATCTATAATTACTCTCTACAAAATGTAGAGTACAAGCAATGCTTATGAAGAAGATTCCGTGCTGAAATTCTTGAGTTATCATTCCCTTGACATGGAGAAGGGCATTATAAAGCCGGTGTTAACTGTTAATGTAAGTCAGTCCTTCTAAAGCCTTTATCCTCAACTGCTGTTTAATTTGCTCATACTCCCTATCGTTCTTCTTTGTTTAGTTTGTTGTTTCTACCAAAATGCATGTTAAGTAAGAACCGTAAGTTCTAAGTTTTACTTGTAAAACCAAATTTCTTATTCATACCATGCACATTACTTAATACTCCCTATATGTATGCTTGGTTTTGTGGATCTATAATCTAGTGTGTGGTGAAGCAGCCCACGTTTGCACCTTGTCATCTCCTGTTTTATCTTACTGATGTGGCTGATGATATGAACAACATGCCATGCACATTATCCAAAATAGATACAATGATTTTCTTTGCCCTTCATCTATGCTTGTTATGTTGACATGGTAATCCAGTAGTGTGGTGAAGCTCCCCGCATTATGAACAATGCCAAATTATGCTATTGATATTTTGAACTTACTCTTTATTTTCTAATTTGAAATTGGATAGAATTGACAGAACAGTTATCATCTTTGTTTATACACGTGCAAAACCTGTCATCTCTCTGCTTTGTTTCAGGGTGATATGCCTGATGGCATGCACAAGTCTGCTGAAGGCTGTGAGACAAACCCAACATATATTGCAGCAAAGAAGGCAAAAGATCTTGAAGATAGCGAGACAACCCCAAAGTCTTGTCTTGATGCAGTGTTCAAGTTACTTGAGACTAACAGTCAGACAAGCTCATAGAATTAGTTATGCGAATCAGTTCGACTTCTTGGTCCCAAGTTCTAGTAGAAAGGCATTCTTCAACTCAACTTGACTTGAAGTCCTATCTCTAAGAAAGATTGCGGAGAACACCAATGAGAACCTCATCGCTAAACAGCTACACAGGAAGCTATGACCGACATGCTAGGCGGTCTCACGACCTTCTTTCGGCTTAGCTTGTGCAGTTCCCCATAAGGCTAACCTTTCTTGAACTGTCTTGGAAGTGGTCTCGGTTCGATATTATTTTGTTCTGTTGCAATGGTGCCCGATTTTTTGTCTGCTTCTTCGTTGCGCTTTATGATCCTTTGGTGGCGAACTTGATGCCCGATGGATGTAATATACCTTAAATCCTTTATTGTATAGTGTAGGTTTATTCTTAGTTACTATGCCATAATTTCTTTATTGTGTAGAGTAGGTTTGTTCTTAATTCTTACTAGTTACTGCCATCATTCGCTATCTGAAAAAAAATTAGATGTAGTCGACCGGGCTGAAACATTCGATAACGGGCCAGGTTTTTAGTGGGCCACAATTGGGCGGCTGTGTCTTTCTTGGGCCGAATGATTGGGCCCTTCACATTGCTTGAGCCCAAACTTACACCGCCTATATTTTAGTTGGGCCTTTTGTCGACCAGTAACTTAGTTCGGCCCGAGTAGCGTTGGGCCATTAATGAGCTGAATATTGTACTACTTTATTACGGCGAGATGAAACCACAGGCCTTTAGCGAGCCAAAATGCATGTTGGGCCACAATTTTCACTAATCGTCGGCGGGCCTTGACGAGCGAAATGTGAACCGGGCGTTATGGGCCCGATTAGCTCACGGGCGTTACGGGCGAAACATATCTCGGGCCTTAGTTAGCCCACTAATATCATGGGCCTTTAAGAGGCGAAAGCTTAATCTGAGCATCAGCGGGCGAATTACGCGACAGCCTTTAACAGCCCCAAAGTCACATTGGGCTTAAGCTGTTGCCACCTTTAGCACGGGCCGTTAGTGGGCCCGATGTCCCGTCGGACCATATATGGCCCATAAGACGGGCCATTCGGGCGAAAGTCACACCGGCTGAAATGGGCCCATGTCTACATCGGGCCTCTAACGGGCGAAAGTCACTGGTTGTAGTTGGGCCCGAATAATCGGCGAACAATTAACGGGCCAGATCTGGCTTCGGGCCGCAAATGGGCCCAAATATTGGGTGAACAATTAACGGGCAGATCGGCCGGGCGTAAATGGGCCCAAATATTGGGCGAACAATTAACGGGCGGATCGGTTTGGTACGTAAATGGGCCTTTATTAAGCAGGCCGTTATTGGGCTGGCCCACTAGCTAGTACCTGATTAAGTTCTATGGGCCTTTGACTGGGCCGGCCTTTTTAACCTATATGGGCCTCTGTTGGGCCCAACCACATGTCAACGTACCATAGGCATGTCTCCTCCAATGGACGGGCGACATCCGGCCCACTGACGAGCTGACAGGTGTTCCCTTCGGCCAATCAGAATTTTACATGTGGAAATTTCCCATTGGTCAGGGTTGTTAACGGGTTATCGGATCCAAAACCTGACCCAATAGCTTAACGGTGTTCCGTTACGGTGGATGCCACGTGTCGGTCACCCTTGATGAAAGCACTTCTGTGACGCGCGATTTATCGTCATGGAAGTGGACACTTTCGTGATGATAATTTTGGTAATGTCATGGAACACTTCTCTGACAAACGACGGTATGACTATCTTGATTACTGTCATAAATTTGTCATGGATGTACATGCATGACAAAAACGCGACCTACTGTGACAAACACGTATCATCACGGAAGTGTATTTTTTTTTGTAGTGAGAAGAAGAAGAAGACTATGATCCAAAGAGGAAGGAGGAGACAAGCTCCGATGAAGAGGACGATCCACTACCTCAACCTGGTGATATGCATGTGGAGTTCAAGAAGTCAAGCCTCCCTAAGGTCCAATCCATCCCACCATGTTTTTTGCAAGACTGCAAGGCGGCACTATGCAAAAAGATAATGAAACTTGAGCTCGAGAATGAAGATCTAAGGGAGGAAAATTTTAGCCTCAGACGCAAGCTAGAGAAGAAAAATGCAACAACTCCACCGTCATTACTAGCTCCATCACCTCCGAAGAAATAATCACATGGGTATGGGCAGTCCCCTTGGCAACTGCCAAGCTTGGGGGAGGTGCCCCGGTATCGTATCACCATCACACTCCTATTTTTACCGCTTTATTTTGTTCGATCCTTTTAGTAGTATCTTGATCTATTAGTTCGAAGTTTTGATATCAAGTAGTTTTGAGTTTTTCATTGTGATCTCTTTATGTAATCGAGTCTGTGTGCTATCTATAAAAAAGACTAGTGTTGAGTCAAGGGCTTTGCTATGTTGCTATGATCTTGAGAAAGTAGAAAGAACAAAAGAGTTCATATTGATCTTATGGATAGTGATAACTTCACACATAGAAAGTATGAGGCATAAAAATTGTTGAGAGTTGATGAACGTAGCCTTGGTCATCGTTGCAATTAATAGGAAGTGATAAGGAAAGAGGGGTTCACATATAAATATATTATCTTGGACATCTTTTATGATTGTGAAGCACTCATTAAGTATGACATGCTAAAAGAGTTGACGTTGGACAAGGAAGACAACGTAATGGTTTATGTTTTCCGACATCTCAGTTAAAGTATATTGTCATTGACCTTCCAAACATGTTGAGCTTCCCTTTCCCCCTCATGCTAGCCAAATTCCTTGCACCAAGTAGAGATACTAGTTGTGCTTCCAAATATCCTTAAACCCGGTTTTGCCATGAGAGTCCACCATACCTGCCTATGGATTGAGTAAGATCCTTCAAGTAAGTTGTCATCGGTGCAAGCAATAAAAATTGTTCTCTAAACATGTATGACTTATTTGTGCAGAGAAAATAAACTTTGTACGAACTTGTTGTGGAAGTAATAAAAGCGACAGACTGCATAATAAAGTTCCACATACAAGGGCAATATAAAGTGACGTTCTTTTGCACTAAGACTTTATACATCAACCCTAAACGCGCATGACAACCTCTGCTTCCCTCTACGAAGGCCTATCTTTTACTTTATGTTTTTACTTTATGCCTGAGTCAAGGTGATCCTCACTTTTCCCTTTTTATTTTTATCCTTTGGCAAGCTCCTCGTGTTTGAAAGATCATGATACGTATATCCAATTGGATGTAAGTTGGCATAGGCTATTATTGTTGACATCACCTAAAGGTGAATCGTTGGGAAGCAACACAATAAGCCCCTATCTTTCTCGGTGTCCATTTGAAACTCTATAACCACAAGTATTGCGTGAGTGTTAACAATTATAGGGGACTACGAGATAGTTGAGTATGTGATCTTGTTGAAAAGCTCTATTATTGATTCTTTCTGATGTTACGATAAATTGCAATTGCTTCAATGACTGAGATTATAGTTTGTTAGTTCCCAATGAAGTTTTTGAACCAGACTTGACATTGTGAATTGCTTATTACTTGAACATAGGAAATCATATGACAAAACCCATATATGTTGCTGTTATTAGAATGATCATGATGCCCTCATGTCCGTATTTTATTTTATTTTTATCGACACCTCTATCTCTAAACATGTGGACATATTTTTCGATTTCGGCTTCCACTTGAGGACAAGCGAGGTCTAAGCTTGGGGGAGTTGATACGTCCATTTTGCATCATGCTTTTATATCAATATTTATTGCATTATGGGCTATTATTACACATTATATCTCAATACTTATGGCTATTCTCTCTTATTTTACAAGGTTTACCATGAAGAGGGGGATCTTGCAGACTAGAATTCAGGTGGAAAAGAGCAACGTTGAAACCTATTTCGCACAACTCCAAAAGACACGAGACTCCATGAAACAACTTTTGGATTTAATAAGAATTTATGGGCAAAAGAAATAGGCTAGGGGCCCACACCTGTCCCAGAGGCAGGCGCCCCGTGAGGGCGTGACCCCTATCTCCTGGGCCCCTGGTGGGCCTCGGCGTCCATCTTCGCTATATCATCACTTTTCCCTGGAAAAATCGTGGAAGCAAGCTTACGGGACGAAACTCCGCCGCCACAGGCGGAACCTGGCGGAATCAATCTAGGGCTCTGGCGGGCTGTTCTGCAGGGACACTTCCCTCCGGGAGGGGGAAATCATCACCAACGTCATCACCAACGATCCTCTCATCAAGAGGGGGTCAATCTCCATCAACATCTTCACCAAGACCATCTCCTCTCAAAACCCTAGTTCATCTCTTGTATCCAATCTTGTATCAAAACCACAAATTGGTATCTGTGGGTTCCTAGTAGTGTTGATTACTCCTTGTAGTTGATGCTATTTGGTTTACTTGGTGGATGATCATATGTTCAGATCCTTTATGCATATTATTACTCCTCTGATTTTGAACATGAATATGCTTTGTGAGTAGTTACGTTTGTTCCTGAGGACATGGGTGAAGTCTTGCTATTAGTAGTCATGTGAATTTGGTATTCGTTCGATATTTTGATGAGATGTATGTTGTCTTTCCTCTAGTGATGTTATGTGAACGTCGACTACATGACACTTCACCATTATTTGGGCCTAGAGGAAGGCATAGGGAAGTAATAAGTAGATGATGGGTTGCTAGAGTGATAGAAGCTTAAACCCTAGTTTATGCGTTGCTTCGTTAGGGGTTGATATGGACCCATATGTTTAATGTTGTGGTTAGGTTTACCTTAATACTGCTTTTTGTAGTTGCGGATGCTTGCAATAGGGGTTAATCATAAGTGGGATGCTTGTCCATGTTAGGGAAGTACCCAAGTGCCGGTCCACCCACATATCAAATTATCAAAGTACCGAACGCGAATCTTACGAACGTGATGAAAACTAGATTGACGATAATTCCCAATATGTCCTCGGGAGCTCCTTCTTCATTATTAGAATTTGTCCAGGCTTATCCTTTGCTACATAAAGGATTGGGCCACCTTGCTGCACTTTATTTACTTTTGCTCGTTACTATTTATCTTATCACAAAACAATCTATCACCTACTATTTCAGTGCTTGCAGAGAAAACCTTATTGAAAACCGCTTATCATTTCCTTCTGCTCCTCGTTGGGTTCGACACTCTTACTTATCGAAGGACTATGATAGATCCTGAGGGAGTCCTGGACTAGGGGGTGTCCGGATAGCCGGACTATCAATATCCGTCGGACTCCCAGACTACGAAGATAGAAGATTTAAGACTCCGGCTCGTGTCCGGAAGGTACTTTACTTGGCGTGGAAGGCAAGCTTGGCAATACGGATATGTAGATCTCCTACCATTGTAACCGACTCTGTGTAACCCTAGCCTCTCCGGTGTCTATATAAACCGGAGGGCTTTAGTCCGTAGGACACAACATTACATCTCAACCATCATACCATAGGCTAGCTTCTAGGGATTTGCCTCATTGATCTCGTGGTAGATCTACTCTTGTACTACCCATATCATCAATATTAATCAAGCGGGGCGAGGGTATTACCTCCATCGAGAGGGCTGAACACAGGTAAAAACATTGTGTCCCTCGTCTCCTGTTACCATCCGCCTAGGCATACAGTTCGGGACCCCCTACCGAGATCCGCCGGTTTGACACGACATTGGTGCTTTCATTGAGAGTTCCTCGTGCCGTCGCCAATAGGCTCGATGGCATCTTCAACCTTCAACGCTGTCGGTGAGACTTTTCTCCCGGACAGATCTTCAGATTCGGCGGCTTTGTCTGCGGGCCAATTCTCTTGGCCATCTGGAGCGGATCGAAGCTTCGCCCCTGGCCGTCGAGTCGATTGAAGCTTAAACTTCACGGCCGATGGCTGCGGAGACTTGATCTTGACGGACTCGAGCCGCAGCCAAGCGCCGCCTTTGCAGCGATGGGCATGATCTAGCTCGCCAACGGACAATGCTTTGGTGGCGCGCCATCTGCCCGGCCACTTGCGGGCCGATTGCCCATGACGAGTCGGTGGATGAAGCGCCGCCCGGGGCTTCAACATCTGGCGATGGGCGAATACCAATTTTGTCCCTTGCGAGACTCATGATCCCGGCGCGGACTCCTCGCCGGACTCCGAGCCTCCGCGCCCGCCAATTAAGCGGATGGGGCGCGGTTATGGAATTCACCGCGCGGACATCTTTCAACACTCGCCTTTTGGCGATATCTTGAATCTCTGAAGCATCTCTCGCTATCGGAAGAACCCTCGCTGGACTATGGCGGGGCGGTTGGAGTTCGGACGACGAAGAAATTGAGCCCACCCACCACCCACTTTGTAGCCACTGCCGAGGATCTAACCGACATGCTAGACTACGACTCGAGGACATCGGCGCTATGGGCGATGATGCGGGAGCGATCGAACCAGTGCCCACGGGACCTTTGGAAGGCCACCTCGTCATACGACGTCTACATGGTGGATACCCCGAAAGAAAAGGATGGCGAGAAAGTAGCGGAGGAAGATTCTCTAAAGAAGCAACCCAAACGTTGACGGCGCCGCTCTAAATCCCGCCACAACAAAAATGGAGAATCCGGCACAGGAGATAATAACACTCCGGAGAGTGCCGAAGAAAAACCCCTCCAGCAAGACTCAGCGAAGGAGGATGTAGAAGCAAGCCCTCACGAAAGGGCGGCAGAAGAAAAGGTTGAGGATCACAACTATGTACCTCCCTCCGAGGATGAATCAAGCCCCGATGACGACGAACTCGAAGAGCCCGTCAAACAAGATCTTTGCAAACGCAGGTTCATCGCTACAGCAAGAAGCCTGAAGGAGGAAAAGCGGAAGCTCAACACAGCGGAAGACGCGCTCCGGATAAGATGGAGCAAAGTGCTCAAAACCGCAGAAAAACAAGGCAACAACCACCAACCGAAGAGCTACCCGAAGCGCAAGCTGCTCCCAGAATTCGACGAAGAGGCCATAAAGCCTCCACCGTCAAATGGCCCAGCCAGGTCCATCTGGACCCAAAGGAAGGCCCCAATAAGCAAAGGAACACGTCAAGTGTCCGGCGATAGCGGCACGCATACAAGTGCAGGCGCCAGACACCCACTATGCTTCACAGACGAAGTCTTTGGAACATGAATTTCAAGAGGTTTAAACCCATCAACATAGAAGCCTACGATGGAACAACAGACCACAGAGTGCGGATAGAAGACTATATCTGCATATACATATGGCGGGGAGGCGATCTCCACGCCATAAAATATCTACCCCTCAAGCTCAAAGGGCCAGCTCATCATTGGCTCAAAAGCCTCCCGAGAAAACACTATTGGAAGTTGGGAAGAGCTCGAGAAGCGTTTAGAGCAAATTTTCAAGGGACTTATGTCCGGCCTCCGGATCTGAACGACCTAAGTCACATAACTCAACAGCCCGGAGAGAGAGGCGCCATGAAATTTGGAACAGGTTCCTTACCAAAAGAACCAAATAGTCATTGTCCGGACGTGAAGCCTTAGCAGCTTTTAAGCATAATGTCCGAGACGAATGGCTCGCCAGACACCTCGGTCAAGAGAAACCGAGGACAATGACCGCATTAACAAGCCTCATGACCCGCTTTATAGAGAGAGGCAGCTGGTTGGCAAGAAGCGGCACCAATGACCCAAGTACATCGAGATAAGAGATGGAAGCGGAAAATCACGGCGCGAAGAGATCGGCGCGGAACAAAGAGAAAAGCCCAAAAACACGGCAGATCAACACGGATTTAAAAGCTCACGGCGAATAATAAAGCTCAACCCATCAAGGACGACAGCGACAAACTGTCCAACCTACATAAAATCACAGGTCGGATCATCAAATCCACAGTACCCGGAAGGCACGCAAATCACACCCACGAGGATTGTTGGGTTTTCAAACAGTCCGGCCGACTAAACGCCGAACGCAAGGGGCTCTCGCGTCAAGCGAAGAAGATAAACCCCGCCAGCAGGGCACCGGAAAACAAAAGACTTTCCCACAAGGGGTCAAAGAAGTAAACTCACTTCATGTGAGGACACGGAAAAATAGTGCGGCACTTTCTAAAAAGAGCCTCGCACGGTCCGGCCCCGCAAACCATAGAATTGGATATCAAAACCAATCACTTTCGACCACGGGATTATTCCAAAAGTGTTGAACCGGGGACGGACTCCCGATATTGAATCCGATAATAGGCGGACTACAATTCACAAGCGTCCTAATGGGCGGAGGCGGTGACTTAAACTGATATATTCAAACACAATCCGTCGGATGAGGATAGACCCTACCAAAATTAAACACAGCCGCACTTCCTTCAAAGGAGTTCGCCCGGCCCTTACGCCAAGTGCAGGCTCGATATTACTCGAAGTCGTGTTGGATCACCGAACAATTTCCGACGAGAAAAATTAATTTTCCATATCGTCCCATTTAAAAGTGAACATCAAGCACTATTAGGACGAAAGGCTTTTGTCGCTTCAATGCCATACCGCATTCGCGTCTCTCACACTTAAGATGCCGGTCCACATGGCACCATTTGGTCGAGGTCACTTAAAGACCCCGGTTTGGATAAGCGAATCCGGACTCAAAGACTAGGGCTCCTAGCCACATACCCTTTTCACAAGGGGCTGCGCGACAACTAACATCGGTTTCATATAAACCTAGCCTTAATTATTTACGCTTATTCTTTTGCATTATTTTCGCATACGAACTATTTTTGAAATGTTCCTCTCTTTTCTCTGAGATGAGCAACGTGCGTACCGTCGGGATAACGCACTGCGCGGAACCACGTAGCGGGCGTGCGGTAGGGACCCGTCGCAAGGATTCTTTTGATTAAGACCCTCGTAGACCTTTTTATCATTGTCTCTTGTTGCTAAATCGGCCTCGGTTTCTTCCTATAGCCGAGGCGGAGCCTGATGATTTGGCATTGGCCGCGTCAGAAGACAATGCCCGTACCCGGACACAAGGGGCTTAGGGTATAATTCTGCCCGTTATCATAAAGTCCGAACACCTTAGGGAGTGTTCGGCGTCTCAAGGTGGGCGCTATATGCATCAGCTCGAATCATGTCTTTGGTCAAATGTTGGGTTTGCGGCTCACGTGTTTTGCTGCCTTACGTTCAGTATCACCCGCTAACGCGGCACTAGGAGAACTCTGCGATTGTGCCCAGTTAATTTGGCGAGCACCTTAGTAGAGAAAGCCGGCGATTGTCATGATATAGCGAGTGCGGTCACCACTTGATCGACCACGGAATGTTTAGAATTCCGCTTTGTGAAGGGCGCTTCGGTCGAGCACATACGCACCCGAATTTGGAGATGTGCGGTGCCATTAGGGGCTATATCGTAGCCCCACCCTCGAGCTCCATTGGCTAAGTGAAAGAGATAAAGCATTATAGTCCGGATTGCCTCGTTCGCTCGCTACCACCTCCTCATAACGGGACCGAGGCGTCGGATTAAAGTGTGAAAAAGCGCTATTTTGCGAACACCCAAGCACCTTGTGCAATTTGGTCAAGAAGCGCATCTTCGGGCTATACACAAGTATACTTAAGCGGCCGCAAGGAGAAGTATTACTACTTGGAAGCACAAGTATAAAAAGCATTCATACTATAATCATTCATAAACAAGTTAATGCGTTCAATTGAGCGTTACATTTTTCGAAATCTGCGACTCTATTATCTGAGCGCCGCATAACTTCCCGAAATAATGTTGGCAGAAGCGGTTCCCATCCGAACCACAGGCAAGAACAGAGGTGGCATCCATCTCCGGACCTTGCACCTTTACGGGCGAGCCATCCGTGCGCCCTCGATGCAGGCCGACCGCTTCATCTCCTTGATATGCGGCACCGCCCCAAGGAACCGCTGCGATGAGGCCAAAATAGCTCGTCGCCTTGGACCTCTACGGCACACATGGGCCACGATGTCGATCATAGCCAGCCCGACGGTCTATTCAGTTCGGCCCATTCGCCAACCTGTCGACAGCGGCGGAAGAGGGCGATCCGGATGTGGAATTGAGTCAATATAACTCTTCCACCTCGTGATCCCCAGCTCGGAAGTGCTTAACGGCGTCGGCCGCACTCGCAGACCAAGTCCATGTAAGGATCCTCCGAACTCCATGCTTTTCAAATTGGGCATACGGCATCCATAAACCGGCGACGATAAGAAAGCGGCCTGCCACCGTGATTTCTCGGCTTGGCGCAGCTCCTCCTTCATAGCCCGCATTGCGGGCGGGCATCCTTGGTCTCGGCGGTGGCCTTCTTTAGGTCTTCCCGCTCCGATAGGCGCTCCTTTTCAAGAGCCTCGCTACGGTCGGTAGCATCCTTCAATTTCTTGGCCAATCCATCCACCTCCGCCCTGCTTAGGCAGTGCGCAGCCTTTTCGGCCTTCAACTCCTCGGCCGCCCGCGCGGCAGCCGCATCACTCCTTCGGGCTTGCTCCTTGGTTTGTGCAAGATCGGCCCGAAGTCTCTCCACAGCAGCAGCACTGTCTGTATAAACAGCATATAACTTATTAGAGGAGGGCTTTAACCCACCCAATAAAGCAGCTGTGGAGAATTTAATTACCTTGCGACTCGTCAAGTCGCTGATTGACAAGTGCTATGTCAGCATCTGCCATGTCCAGTTGCCGACTTAGTTCGGCAAACTGATCAATCTGGCTGGCCCCGGACTATCCGCCACCATGTCGAGCGGCGATATTTATTACCGAGATATTTAGATTTTCGATCCTCGACGCGCTGTCGTCTTCGACAACCTACCGAGTCTCGTGGGCTACTATCTATCTGAGCGCATTTTTATATGCACAATTGTTAAAAAACAAAAGTGCGTTATTTTCGCATACCTCAAATCCCGCCAGCAAGCTCATGGCAGCGTCACGCAACCCGCTTTCAGCGGACGAAATCCTTCCAATCACCATACGCATTAACGCACGGTGATCTTCTGAAATGGACGCCCTCTCAAGCAAACTCTTTAGTCCTCCCGGCCGGGCTCTGGTGGGTGTCGAACTCTTTGACCCCTCCGGACTCGGGGACGCCCTCCGTGACGACACTTCGGGCTCGCCTACCTCACCGGGCGGTGCGTCGGTCGGAGGCGTATCGCTCTCCATCATCTCCGGAAGAAGATCCCCCGAGGACGAACTCATCTGAGACGGCTGCAGATCCGAACTGCGATATAAATATCTCGGTTACCTACAGAAGTATAAACGAAGGTACTTTATCATTAAACTTCCTCTTTCATACTCACGGCTCGTTGGAGGGCTGGTCCTTGGGTGATGATTGCGCGCCCGGATTCTCTCCGGACGCCGGACCCCAGTGGGATTTCTTCCCACGCTTAGGGCTGGGGCCTCCGGATCTTGAGGCGGTCCTCTTCTCCCCGAAGGAGAGATCCTTGGTTCCCTCCTCTTGATCGCCCCTTTGGACGAAGTGTTAGCTCCTTTATCTCCCGTCGCCCCCCCTCTGTGGCGCAACCTCCAACATTCGACCAGCCACGGGCTCGGTCACGGTCTCTGGAGGGGGCGGACACCTTATCGGCTTTGATCGCGCCACCCATTCTGTAAAAGAACAAAGGGTAAGGAGACGATCTCTTGAAAGGCATACAAAACAGGATGTCCGGGCTTTGAGCTATTTACCTGAGTATCCGGACGATCGCGGCTTAGACCCGCATCCTCGGCCGAATCCGGACATGCCACTTGCGGTCTGAAGAACAGCTCGTACATCTCCAAGGGTGTTGCACCCATGAAATGCTGGAGGATACGAGGTCCCTCCGGATTAAACTCCCATAGACGGAGAGGACGACGTTTGTAGGGTAGGAGGTGCCTGGTTAGCATGACCTGCATCACCTTAACCAGATTGATCTCCCTTGCTCGGAGGTCCCGAATCCGGCCCTGCAGTGCGGGCACGTCCTTGGACGGCCCTCAGTTGAGCCCTTGGTTGACCCACGACATCGATTCTTTGTGGAGGTCGAGGCGGAAGGAGGGCGGCGGCTTCGCTTGCTTGCCCCTTGGAGTGGTGATGTAGAACCACTCCTGCTGCCCTAATCCTGTTCCTCTTGGAAGGAACCTTGAGCCACAGGGCATTGACCTTCTTGCTTATGGTCGCCCGCCGACTCCGCTTGAGCGCCCCGATCATTTTCGGCTCCACTTTGAATGTTTTTCGGCCACAGGCGAAGTGGGGATGACGCGGAGGAAGGCTTCGCAGACGATGATGAATGCGGAGATATGGAGGATAGACTCCGGAGCCAAGTCGTGGAAGTCCAGCCCGTAGTAGAACAGGATCCCCCTCACGAAGGGATCCGTCGGCAAGCCTAACCCCCGACGGAGGTGAGATGCAGCAGCGACGATTCGCCGGGCTCGGGGGTTGGCACGGCCTGCCACAGGGCAGCAACCTGTCTTGAAACTTCATAGGCTAGGTACTTGGCCTCACGCAACTTCAATATGTCCTCCTCCGTGACGGAGGAGGGCATCCACCGGCCCTGGAGGTCAAAACCGGACATTGCTACAGATCCGAAGCGCTCGAGCCTGAAGCTCTTGGTGTTGGAACTAGGAGCAGAGGAAAGATTCGATGCGAGGTTAAAAGACAAGGACAGGCCTTGGTCCTCTTATAAAGGGGAAATAATACCAAGGGCCGTCTCGTGACCGTTCGGGATTCCCTTCGATAGAGGCGTGGCGGCAGGAGCGGTTGGGTTACCCACGCACGTATTGATGAGGATCCGGAATAAAGGGAACACGATCTCGCCCGATAGGGCGTGCCAAGGATGCCGCCGCTAAGCGTCTTTGGCGGAACCATAAAAGCGATTCAAGCGAGGGCTTGGCTGCGGTGTGACATCACGCTGCGTATCGTCGCAGATTGGATTAAGTGTGTTTTATTCTCTCTACGTTGGAATGTGGCAATTATTTTGCGAGCGGACACTATCACGGTGTTCATTATCTTCTCCGGACTATTCAAGGGAGGAACCCGCCTTGCAATGCCGAACATTATGCACGCCGGACTTATCGTTATTGAAGACTGGTTCAGGGGCTACTGAGGGAGTCCTGGACTAGGGGGTGTCCGGATAGCCGGACTATCAATATCCGCCGGACTCCCAGACTACGAAGATAGAAGATTGAAGACTCCGGCTCGCGTCCGGAAGGTACTTTACTTGGCGTGGAAGGCAAGCTTGGCAATACGGATATGTAGATCTCCTACCATTGTAACCGACTCTGTGTAACCCTAGCCTCTCCGGTGTCTATATAAATCGGAGGGCTTTAGTCCGTAGGACACAACATTACATCTCAACCATCATACCATAGGCTAGCTTCTAGGATTTAGCCTCATTGATCTCGTGGTAGATCTACTCTTGTACTACCCATATCATCAATATTAATCAAGCAGGACGTAGGGTATTACCTCCATCGAGAGGGCCTGAACCTGGGTAAAAACATTGTGTCCCTCGTCTCCTGTTACCATCCGCCTAGACGCACAGTTCGGGACCCCCTACCCGAGATCCGCCGGTTTTGACACCGACAGATCCCCTATACTTGTGGGTCATCAGGTAGCGAGTCCTGGCAAAGACGCCACAATTTTTTTTCCAGTTTTGACGGAACTCTCATGCTCCACAGCGACGACCACTTCTTCGCTTCTGCCCAAGTATCAGAATGGCCCTCAACATTTTCCAACCAATTATCTCTTTGGATTTTGGTGCTCACCAACATTTTGTACACCAAACTAACAGAGATGCTTCTGCTACAGTAAGGATCCCAAGCCCAGAAATCATCTATCCTTCTCGAACATAGCGGGATTTTCCAAATTGCTTCGGCGTGAAAGGCCATAAAAGTTGTCCTGATTAGCTCTTCTCTCCATGATGCCGAAGTAGCATCAATTAATTCCGACACCGTGTTAGGAGGGTGGGTTACTAGAGACGCCAAGGGTCTCATCACACCCTCACGGGGGATCCAATTATGCTCCCAAATACTAGTGCTTCACATGTATCGATCCTCTTAATCATCCCTTGTGCCAACATATTTCTGCCATCCAGAATTACCCTCCACACTTGTGATGGGTGAGGACCAAGGATCGCATCAAGGAAATCAATGGGTGGAAAATATATAGACTTCAAAATACTTGCACTGAGTGACATCGGCTCCTGGATTAACCGCCATGCTTGCCTTGCTAGAAGGGATAGATTAAATAATTCCATATCTCCGAACCCAAGCCCTCCAAGGTACTTTGGTTTAGTACACACATCCCATGATACCCAACTAGGCTTTCTTCTCCCTCGTTTGCTGCCCCACCAGAACTGGCGAATAAGAGAGGTTATGCTTTCACACACTCCCCTCGGTAACCTGAAACAAGCCATGGAATAGACAGGAATTGCTTGGGCTACAGCCTTGATCAGGACCTCCTTACCAGCATATGATAGTAATTTTTCCATCCATCCTTTGACCTTCTCCCACACCCTATCTTTTAAATATTTAAACGTGCCATTCTTCGAAATCCCCACATCGGTTGGCATGGCCAAGTATCTATCACTAAGTTGCTCATTGTGAACATTAAGTGTGCCTTTGATGCTCTCTCGAATTGCCTGTGGACAACCTTTGCTAAAGAAAATTGAGGACTTTTCAGTATTCCCCCTTTGACCAGGAGCATTGCAATAAGTTTCCAACAAGTTTGACACTACCACCGCCCCTTCATTACACGCCTTGAACAGCAGCAGGCTATCATCCGTGAAAAGAAGGTGATTGACAACTAGTGTTGTCATTGCAACCTTCACTCCCACAAAACTGGATGACTGAGAACTGGATTTCAAAAGGCACGAAAGCCCTCCACTGCGATAAAGATAAAAGATTAACTTCTGCTGAGTGAGCCGAGTGAGGCTCGTCCCTGGTAGGCTTGGGCCAAATCGAAGCGAGTCTGAAGTTAGCCCATGTGGGCCCAAGTGCGCGGGGGGTGGGAGGCGAATCTGAAAGAAAGACTTGACTTTTCGCCTGACAGTGTGGGCCAGACGCGCTTTTCCCTTGCGCCGGAGCCCCTGAGCGCCCCCTAGTGCGCCAGGTTCGGCCTGCGATTGCCAGTCCCAAAAATGGGCCAAGCCGGCGGATTTCGGCATCCTAGGGGCACGACTGGGGCGTTTTTTCCGCGCCGGCACCGAAAAAGTTGCCTGGGGGGGCCTGTTAGGGGCGCGGCTGGAGATGCTCTTATCACCACCGGAAATGTGTGAGTGACCTTTATGGGATGGTTGCCTCACGATGGAGATGGACTGCCATGCTGCGTGTCATCGATGGGCCACGCCGCCATGCCAGCTAGAATCGCTTCACAAGGCTGACCACACCTTAGAGCATCTCCAGCCGTTAGCCCGCCAGGAGGCGCCTAAAATCGCCGCCTAGGGGCGAGCCAGCGCAAAAAACCGGCATGGGGGCGAGTTGGTCCCCAGTCGCCGGCCCCAGGGCCGCCCCCAAGCGCATATAATTGTTTTGAAAAAAAGAAAATGTTCGGCGACGTTCGGCTAAACACGGCTAAATTCAACCAAACTTCGGCGAGTTCATACATATTTAAAATATTTTACAGAAAAGGGGAAAACGCTACTAGGCCCGCCGTTGCCCTCACTGCTCCTTGCCGCCCGCCGCCTTGAAGCTCTACATGCTGAGGCGCCTGTAGAACTGCATGTAGTCGCCGCCGCCGCCGCCGTCGTCGTTGTCGTCGTCGCCTCCACCACGATCGCCGTCCCTTCTGCACCCCTCACCAGGTTAGCGCGGCGGGTTGGACGGTCCGGGGGCGTCCTCGTCCTCGTCGCTGTCGAGGATCACCACGTCGTGCTTGTCCTCGCACCCACGCCTGCTGGCGGCTATCTCCTCCAGGGCTCGGCGCTGCCGGACCATCTCGTCGTGGAGGTAGTTGTCCCACGCCAAATTTAGGGCCTCCTCGTCGGCGAAGCCGCGCCGGGCTATAGCCTCATAATCCACGGGGAGGCCAGGCTTCGCCTTCGGTCTGACGAGGACGAGGCGTCAAAAGGTGGGGGAAGGGTCGGCGATGCGAACGCCGGAGCTGCAGGTGCGGTGGCTGACCGGCGTGTCTTGGGGCTCCGGCTTGACGGGGAGGAGGCAGGGAGAGCCGGTCGAGCGACCGAACAAGGAGGAGGAGGCCCCCGGGTCCATGTGCCTCGGCGTCCACGAGCTCCCACACCGGCGGGAGAAGGATGGCGGAGCGGGGTATTCCATCCTGGGCGTGTTGCCGCCCTCGATGTACTCAAGGACGGCCTCCAGCGTGCGGCCGGGCATGCCCCACCATTGGCGGCGGCCTTCAGAGTTGAGCCTCCCAGAGGGCAAGACGCCGTTGGTGGCCTCGAGCTGCTCGGCATGACGGCGACGGAAGTAGGGCGCCCACAGCGGGCTGTCGAGGACGTACCGTGGACCTTCCCTCACCGTCTGCGGCAGAGAGGCGCGGATACGTGCGATCTCCGCACGCCGCGCCGCCCCGGTGGGCGGTGGTGGCACCGGGACCCCGCCGGCACTGATCCTCCATGCCCCGGGCACCCGCATGTCCGGCGGGACCGGGTACTCGGCCTCAGAGAGGAGCCGAGCTTCATCCTCGTGAAGGTGGCGGTGGCCGAAGCTGTTCGTCGCCGCGCCATCGCCTGGGAAATGCTCGGACATGGTTGAACTGGAGACGGCGAGGGGAGAGGGAGGAACGGACGTCGGTGTTGTAGTGTATGTGCGTCTCCAGCGCGTTGGGGGCGGCTTATATAGGCGGAGGCGCCGCGCGTACTCGTGGCCGCCGTGTGTACGCTTGGCAGGCGAGGGACGCGCGTCGTCCAGTCTTTACTGCACCGCCCATGAGGCATCAATGGAGGAGGCTGACCGGCGCGGCCGCGCGCGGCAGCTTTGGCATTGATTCGCCGCGGTGAAAGTGCAACTAATCCCCGGGTGGTTTTGGTAATTAATAACAACATATATATCATTGAACTAATAGTTTCTTGAGAACATTTCAGAAAGTTCAGTGATATGGGTATGGCAATGACTGAAGAAGTGGACCCTCAAAATGCTAAGGAAAACATTGGCAGAAGCTCAAGACTCCATTTTTGGTTTAGTGATCCAAGATCACATTGAGTCTATGGGAAAGCCAATACTATTAAAAGGGGATGAGGTTATGATAATGATCTGGTTGCTCAAAGTGCTTAGTGATCTATCTCCCAAACTATCAGCAATCGTTCATTCCAACATACACTCATAAGTAATCTCGGTCTCACCGATTCCATAAACTCAGTCACACCGAGATGAACCACCTCAGCCATATACCCAAACCCTAGAAATTTCGGATTTTCGATTCCAAACTCGGTCTCACGAAACTAGTGTTGCCAAGCTTCAGAACCTACGTCATCAAATCGGTGTCACCGAGATGATAAAGTCGGTCCCACCGAGATTGGCAAACCCTAGTCTTTGGAAGAATCGGACTCACCGAGATTGTATTTTGGTCCCATCGAAAATCCCAACGTTCACAAGATTTGAACTTTCGGTCTCACCGAGTTGTCAACTTCGGTCCGACCCAGATTGGTCAAATGTGTGTAGCAGTTGGATTTTGTGTGGAGGCTATAAATACCCTCCACCCCCTCTTCATTCGTGGAGAGAGCCATCGAAAGAACTACCACTCCTACCTTACATTTCCGAGAAGAAAACTACCTACCCTTGTGTTGAGATCAAGTTGCTCCACTCCCACCATATGAAACTTGATTTCTAGCCTTCCCAAGTTGCTTTCCACTCAATCCTTTCTTCCACCACAGCCAAATCAGTGAGGAGAGTTGAATGTTGGGGAGATTATCATTTGAAGCACAAGAGCAAGGAGTTCATCATCACCAACACCATCTATTACCTTTTGGAGGGTGGTGCCTCCTAGATTGGTTAGGTGTCGCTTGGGAGCCTCCGTCAAGATGTGGAGTTGAACCAAGAAGTTTGTAAGGGCAAGGAGATCGCCTACTTCGTGAAGATCTACCCGAGTAAGGCTAGTCCTCCGTGGGCGTATGCCATGATGGCATAGACAAGGTTGCTTCTTCGTGGACCCTTCGTGGGTGGAGCCCTCCGTGGACTCTCGCAGCCGTTACCCTCCGTGGGTTGAAGTCTCCATCAACGTGGATTGACGATAGCACCACCTATCGGAACCACGAGAAAAATCTCCGTGTCTCCAAATTGCGTTTGCTCTTCTCCACCTCTCTTTACTACATGTGCAATTTACTTTCCGCTGCAAATACTCTAGAATTGCATGTGTAGGGTGATACTTGACTTGATCATCATTGTGAACTTGCTAAAAACTTGTCCTAATCAAAAGGCTGAATTTTTATATTGTCAAGTAGTCTAATCACCCCCCCCCTCTAGACATACTTTCGATCCTACAAGTGGTATCAGAGCTTTGGTCTCCATTGGATTGGTTTCCATTGCATTGGACTCCATAAGCTTGGTTTCACAACCTAGGAGAGTATGGCGTCTAGTGAGGTAATTTTCAGAGAGGTCCTTACTTTGATGGTTCAAATTTTGCTAGTTGGAAGCATAAAATGAAAATGCATATTCTTGGACATAACCTCGCCGCATGGGGCATTATTTGTGTTGGCTTGCAAGGTGAGTTCTTGAGGAAGGAAAAGTTCGGATCGTGAAGCTACAGCTGATGAATTGCGGATGTTGCAAAACAATGCTCAAGCTTGTGACATTCTCTTCAATGCTTTGTGTCCCGAGGAGTTCAACAAAATCAGCCGTCTTGAGAATGCAAAAGAGATTTGGGATACTTTGGTCGAAATGCACGAAGGTACCGAGTCCGTGAAGGAATCAAAGCTAGATGTTCTTCAAGGTCAACTTGACAAGTTCAAGATGAAGGAAGGTGAAGGAGTCGCTGAAATGTACTCTAGGCTTGCTCTCATCACAAATGAGATTGCCGGCTTAGGAAGCGAAGAAATGACCGACCGATTCATCATCAAGAAGATTCTCGAGCTTTGGATGGAAAGTATGACACCGTGTGCACTTTGATCCAAATGATGCCAAACTACAAGAATCTCAAGCCTACCAAGTCATTGGAAGAATTGTTGCTCATGAGATGACACTTAAAGATAAGGAAGAGCTTCACAACAAGTCAAGTGGTGCTTACAAAGCTACTAGTGATGCTCCCACAACCTCAAGTGACAAGCTAGTTTCCAATGAAGAGATAAGCCTAATGGTGAAGAACTTCAACAAATTCTACAAGAGTAGAAGCAAGGAAAGAATCTCAAAGTCTAGATCATATGATGAAAAGAGATCTTCTAGTCGTGATCGAAGCTGCTACAATTGTGGAAGACCGGACACTACTCAAATGAGTGTTCGACTCCCCACAAGAGAAGAGAAGAATCTCCAAGAAGAAGAAGCTCAAGAGAAGAGTCACCTCGAAAGAGAGAAGGAGTAGAGATGATCGTTATGAGCGAAGATCCTCTCGGAGAAGCAAGGATTCGGAAAGGAAAGACAAGTCATCAAGGAGCTACACAAGAAGAAAACATCAAGCTCATGTAGGTGAATGGGTCTCCGGCTCCGACTCCGACAATCACTCCGAAAGAAGCTATCACTCCAACTCCGAATCTGATCAAGATGAAGGTGTTGCGGTCTTGCTCTCGTATCCTCCAACTCCAACTCCTCGACTTATTTGATTCACCAAATGAGGGAATTGGAAGATGCTTCATGGCTAAAGGCCCCAAGGTATCACACCCTGAATTTATTGACTTTGATAGTGATGAGGATGACTTGCTTGGTGAAGATGAGCTTTTACATGATAAATCTAGTGAGCCTAGTAATGATGAACATGCTAGTAGTCTTTATAGTCGAGAAGAGTCGAATGACAATGCTATGAAGGAGATTGAGCGTCTAACTAAAGAACTAAACACTCTTAAGTTAGCTCATGAAACAACTCAAGAAGATCATAGAGAGCTCCTAAGATCTCATGAGAAGCTACGCTTCGAGAAGCTCAATCTAGAGCAAGAACATGAGTTCCTAAAAGCAATCAATGACGATCTTGAAAGAAGAGTTCTTCATATCTTGCCAAACGACTTCTCTTGTCTAATTTCTTGCCACCTATTAAAACTAAGCATGACAAGCACAAGAAAAATTCTTCATCTAGTAGTAACAATAACCATGCTAAATCCAATGTTGTTACTTCTAGTAATTCTCTTGATTCCACTAACAATGTTTCAAGCCAAGTTACACTTGAGCAAGAAAATAGTTTATTGAAAGGGATTATAGAGAAAGGTGTCTACAAGAGCCTTGCGGAAGCAAGAACTTTGAGAAATTGTTCGCAAGCAAGGAAGGCAGGAAGAATCAAGGAATTGGTTTTGAACGAAAGTTCAACGCCGAGGGTGTTGAATGGGAAGAAGGTCAATATCCCACTCCAAAGTTTGTTTCTCAAAAGGAGAAGTATGATCCTACTTCTTCCAATGGGGAACAAGCTCAAGATGACCTTCCACCACAAGACCACAAGCTAAAAGGCAAGGACAAGCTTCAAGAGGAGATTGACGCATTTATTGAAGCACCTAAAGCCATGGTCAAGTGGGTTCCCAAGGAAACGTCAAGTTCTACTTCGTCAAGCTCAACTACAACCCCAAGGATTCCCATCAAGATGATGTGGATCCCGAAGAAGAAGAACTAGAGAGTTCTTGAGGGTGACTCCGCCAACATACTTCACTCACATTCATTTTGGCAAGAACTTGTGCAATCAACTTCCACATCTTGCACTAGTTCATGGAGTCACAAACCCTCTTGTTGGTAAGTCAAGGGACAAGGTAATCATTGCATTCGTGGACATCATCTATTGTGTACTTCAATCTATGTCCATGGATATCCTTGTTTGTTCCTTGTGGGACTAACCCATGTAGGTATTGAAAGTGCCCGAATCCAAAGGATTGCTCCCAACTCTTGATGATCTTCATCAACATTGAGCATCCACATCTTCAACATCTACATGAAGTCTTCTCGACAACCCAAGGTTAGTTTGACCCTTTAAAGGGGTTCTCACATCTAGGGGAGCTTTGCTCTAAAGATTTGAGCTAAAGCATCTTCAAATGATGTGAACACATTAATGCTTTATGTAAAAGTGGTAACCCCACTTGTGCTTAAACGATGAGTATGACCTATGATCAAATGTTCTCATTTGACTCCTAAGTCAATATACTCATATAAAGATGACCTAGTCATCGACAAATTGTGTGCTAGTTGCTAGTGTTTTGATTGTGCATGTTTGACACATATTTCATTTGCTATCTTATTGTGTGAGCATGTTGGATGCATGATTTTATCCATTCGAGGACATCCATTTGTTGCTTTGGTTTTTTGGATTTTTCTTTTTGACCAAATGGATGGACAAGAATGCCTAAGTTCCTCCCCTAGCTATCTATGCTTTCTTGTCTCAAACTCTATTCATGCTTATATCACAAACTTTGATCAAGTCTTTTTCGGACACACCGAGTGAGGAGCACTCGGAGCCACCGATCCGTCAAAAGCTTAACTTCCAAAACCTTCTAAGTATTTTCGGTCAGACCAACCCACTCACACTCGGACAGACCGAAAGCACTTGGATTGATCTAGGTTTTCACCTCGGTGAAACCGAGTTGCAAATTTCGGCGTGACCGAAGTGTGTAACTGCTTGCGTTAACCATCTCGGTGCCACCGAAGTTTTACAACTCGGTCCCACCGACGACTAAAGGGTATATATACCGAGGGCAGCGCGTTGATTCATTCTTCAAAACGCCTCACCCCAAACCCTTTCTTTGCCGTCGCCGTGGTCTCCGGATCGTCTCCGTAAATGCAGGCGCCCTTTCGCCATGGTCTCCGTCGCCGTCAACAGTCACTCTCTCCACGCCGTTGCCGCCGTAGAGAAACTCCACCAAGTTAGGGTGAGTTTTGATCCCTCTCGTGCTTCAACCTCCGATTCAATGCACGATTGGTTTGCCTAGCTTCTTGCCACGTTTGAGATCTTCCTATCCAGCAGATTAGTTCTTAGAACGAAATTCGAGTAAAAGTTTTAGGGTTAGGTTTCCGCCGAACACATCTCGGTGAGACCGATTCTACATTCTCGGTATGACCGATTTGGCCTCTGGCCATTGCACTGCACTTTTCGGTCCAACCGAGTTGTGCAAATCGGTGTGACCGAAATGAGGATTTAGTGAAACCCTAGTGTTCTCGGCTAGACGAAACCCATTTCGGTCCAACCAAAGTGGTGTGAATGGTTCTGTTTAGACACTTGGATTCACGAATTTTAGCCTCGTCCGACCAAATGCATTCTGTGAAAACCTAAAACTAAAATTTGAACTCATTTTTTGCAAAATCTTCGCAGTTTGTGATAACTCTTCGATTACGCCTACACCTAATCTATTCACGGGTTGTCGGCCATGTCGATGCCGTGACAGCGAACAGTCCGAATCACCAATTGCTGAGATTCGAGGCAGGCACTAGTCCCGAGGCTAACAGCTTTTCGATGATGGTGAGAGGAGCACACCAAGTGGTTTGCCTCCTGCAGCCACCGAGGGCGTGAAGAAGAGAAATTCGATGAAGAAGATTCGATTTCATAGTGAGGAAGAGATTTCATCTAAGCCAAAGAGGAAAGTTGTTGCCAAAGAGCATCAAGGGCAACAAACCAAGAAAGGCACCGATAAAGTGAAGAAGTCCACAGTTGCTAAGAAGCTGAGCATGGAAGAAGAAACTTGAGCAAAGTGAAGAAAACTTCCAAGAGGAAGAGAATTGTGCATGATGAAGCAGCAAATTCGATGATTACGATGAGGAAGCACCCCAGCCTCCTCGAAGCCTAAGTTGATGGGTGATGCCATCGAGGCAGGAGCACCTTCAAAGTCTAAGCCTCTGCTCCGGCAAAGGCAGCTCAAGCCAAGCCTCACGCCAAGCCCAAGAAAATTGTGAGAAACATCCCAGCTTCAGAGAAGAAGAAAGACAATGTGCCACCGGTGAGTCGATGATGAGGCACTGTGTTCTTGAAACTCCGTCAGAAATTGCCTATTCACAATGATGCTCATCCTCGAGCTGAAAACATGAAGGAAAGAAAGGACAAAGGACTCAGGCTATGGAGACAAGCTGATCCATATGCCGTGAGGAGAAGGACTGCTGTTGATCCAAGGTTCCACACCGAGAGCAAACAAGATTTCTATGAGGCTGTGCTTATGGACAAGAAGCCCATTGTTGCTTGAATCGCTATGTTGATCGGGCATATATTGACAGTGAAGAGCACAGAGACTACTTTCCACATGTGCATGAGAGCTTCACTGCATGTGGTGTTGCTGATTTCGTTGGTCAGAAGTTGACAGATCGAAATGATGAGATGATCATGCAATTCTATGCCACAGCTCATTTCTATCCAAATGGCAGGATTGTATGGATGACTGAAGGTCAGAGATTCTCTTCAACTGTTGAAGAATGGGCAGCACTGCTGAATGCTCCAGTGTCAAGAGAAGATGATGTTGATGTCTATGGAATTCCCAAGAAAAACCATGAGTCTATGAAGAACATGTACAATGAGGTACCAGCTAAGGATGTAGAGATCTGGAAGCTCGGCTCAGTGTATCATCTCCAGGCAGGTCTCCCTACCACAAACACAATTCTGAGGCATACCTTGATGCCCAAGTCTGGAGATCATCGCATGATAAGAGGTTATTCTATCAACATGCTGCATATACTTGATCACAAGGCACCTTTCAAGGTGATGGATCTGATAGTTGAGACTATCAAGAGGACTGCAGCAGACCAGAAGAGGTCATGTGGATTTGCCCCGCACATTCAGATGCTTATCAATGCCAAGTTTGGCATGGGCACCTACTTGTTGGAACGACCACACTTGCCACTGCAGCCTGAGCATGAGGACAATGAAGTTGTGATGACTGAGGATGATCCCACGTCTGTTGAAGGTCAAGCAAAATCTGAAGCTGCCAAACAAGCTAAAGCTGAGAAGGAAGCAGCAGCAGCAGCAGCTAAACCCAAGAGTGTTGGAGAGCAGCTCCTTGAAGCTACCCAGAGGATTGAACAACGCCTGCCAGCATTGTGCGATCTCGGGAGAGTCTTGAGAGGATTGTTGAAGACAAGCTCCATGCTCTGGATGTCAAGCTGACTGAAGTGCAAGTCACTGTCAACAAGCTTGAGGCAGATATCGAGGAAGCCAAGAGGGAGAAGGAAGAGCTCATGAAGGAGATGCAAGATGATCTAGTCCAGGATGATTATGAACAGCCTGCTCCGGTTCCCACAAGACCCAGATCAGCTGCTATTCGAAGGATGACACTGAGGCTCTGCGATCAAGACCTCCCACAGCTCCATCGGCCCAGCTCCAGCTCCAGTGTACACTCCTTCAGCTCCACAGACATCAGCAGAAGCCTTTGCAGATGCAGCTATCTCAACTCCATCAACCCAGACAGGAGCCGCCAGCAGAGTCCCTAGTGACGTTTAGCTCTATACCTTTCGAACTTTTTGGTAACTTGTTGCCAAAGGGGGAGAAATTGTATAGATCATAGGACTTCGAGAGAGAGAGTGCTCGCTTTTGCTCTTTCGTTTCGTTTGCGGTTTCTTTGAGATACTTTTGAGTTTTTCGAGACATTCCGTGTGTTTGATACTACGTTTGCTCTACTTTGATGAGTGCTTGATCATACCATGCCTTAATGTGTGCTTAATGCTTATCATATGCTATTCATATCTTGTATGATCATTTACTCATGTCTTGGTGATTGGGTGCATGCTATTCATTCTTATCATTTTGTGCGCTCCACCAAGATGTGTGTGACATGGAAGAGTGACCCATGATCCTAATCGATTGTGCATTTGCATTCAAACGCAAATCTTAAATAATGCACAAATTTAGGGGGAGCTCTTGCTTATCACATACTTCTCAAAGCGACGATATTATTCATTGATTATATCATTTGTCGAAGCTTTGATCTATATGTTGTCATCAATTACCAAAAAGGGGGAGATTGAAAGTGCAACTAATCCCCGGGTGGTTTTGGTAATTAATAACAACATATATATCATTGAACTAATAGTTTCTTGAGAACATTTGAGAAAGTTCGTTGATATGGGTATGGCAATGATCAAGAAGTGGACCCTCAAAATGCTAAGGAAAACATTGGCAAAAGCTCAAGACTCCATTTTTGGTTTAGTGATCCAAGATCACATTGAGTCTATAGGAAAGCCAATACTATTAAAAGGGATGAGGTTATGATAATGATCTGGTTGCTCAAAGTGCTTAGTGATCTATCTCCCAAACTATCAGCAATCTTTCATTCCAACATACACTCATAAGTAATCTCGGTCTCACTGATTCCATAAACTCAGTCACACCGAGATGAACCACCTCAGCCATATTACCAAACCCTAGAAATTTCGGATTTTCCGATTCCAAACTCGGTCTCACCGAAACTAGTGTTGCCAAGCTTCTGTAACCTTCTGTCATCAAATCGGTGTCACCGAGATGATAAAGTCGGTCCCACCGAGATTGGCAAACCCTAGTCTTTGGAAGAATCGGACTCACCGAGATTGTATTTTCGGTCCCACCGAAAATCCCAACGTTCACAAGATTTGAACTTTCGGTCTCACCGAGTTGTCAACTTCGGTCTGACCGAGATTAGTCAAATGTGTGTAACGGTTGGATTTTGTGTGGAGGCTATAAATACCCTCCACCCCTCTTCATTCGTGGAGAGAGCCATCGAAAGAACTACCACTCCTACCTTACATTTACGAGAAGAAAACTACCTACCCTTGTGTTGAGATCAAGTTGCTCCACTCCCACCATATGAAACTTGATTTCTAGCCTTCCCAAGTTGCTTTCCACTCAATCCTTTCTTCCACCACAGCCAAATCGGTGAGGAGAGTTGAGTGTTGGGGAGATTATCATTTGAAGCAAAAGAGCAAGGAGTTCATCATCACCAACACCATCTATTACCTTTTGGAGGTGGTGCCTCCTAGATTGGTTAGGTGTCGCTTGGGAGCCTCCGTCAAGATGTGGAGTTGAACCAAGAAGTTTGTAAGGGCAAGGAGATCGCCTACTTCGTGAAGATCTACCCGAGTAAGGCTAGTCCTCCGTGGGCGTATGCCATGATGGCATAGACAAGGTTGCTTCTTCGTGGACCCTTCGTGGGTGGAGCCCTCCGTGGACTCTCGCAGCCGTTACCCTCCATGGGTTGAAGTCTCCATCAACGTGGATTGACGATAGCACCACCTATCGGAACCACGAGAAAAATCTCCGTGTCTCCAAATTGCGTTTGCTCTTCTCCACCTCTCTTTACTACATGTGCAATTTACTTTCCGCTGCAAATACTCTAGAATTGCATGTGTAGGGTGATACTTGACTTGATCATCATTGTGAACTTGCTAAAAACTTGTCCTAATCAAAAGGCTGAATTTTTATATTGTCAAGTAGTCTAATCACCCCCCCTCTAGACATACTTTCGATCCTACACGCGGGAACCGAAGCGATGAGGACGACGAAGCGGTGAGAAGAGTTGAGTCGCTGCCAAGGAGGGCCCGCCGGTTTTCGCGTGAAAAACGTTTCGGCCGGCGCCCCCAAGCGCCACCCAGCGTGCCGGGTTCGGCCTGCGTCCGCCGGCACCAATTTCGGTCCGAGCCGGCGAAAAATGGACTTTTGGGGGCGCGACTGGCCTTTTTTCGGCGCCGGCGCTAAAAAACGCATGGGGAGGCCGTTCTGGGGGCGCGGCGGGATATGCTCTTATGTTCGCGCCGTATCACTCTCGGTTTTGAGAAATTAAGAGCAACTCCAACGGGCCGACCCAAACGGACGGCGCTTTTGTCCGCTTTTTGTACGTTTGGGTCGGCCGCACGCCCATCGTCCGCCCTCTTTTAGATTTGGGTCGGCAGCGTGCCCAACGCGCCAACCCATTTCATGACCGCGTGTGCTACGTCTTGAGCTTGCGTTGGTTTTCCTTGAAGAGGAGAGGGTGATGCAGCAATAGTGGCGTAAGTATTTCCCTCAGTTTTTGAGAACCAAGGTATCAATCTAGTAGGAGGCTCCCCAAAAGCTCACGCACCTACACAAACTAACAAAGAACTCACAACCAACACAATATAGGGGTTGTCAATCCCTTCATGGCCACTTGCGAAAGTGAGATCTAATAGAGATAGTATGATAAGATAAATATATTTTTGGTATTTTATAATATAGATGCAAAAAGTAAAGATGCAAATAAAAGTAGATTGGAAGCAAATATGATAAGAGATAGACCCGGGGGCCATAGGTTTCACTAAATTCTTCTCCCAAGATAGCATAAGTATTACGGTGGGTGAACAAATTACTGTCGAGCAATTGATAGAAAAGTGAATAATTATGAGATTATCTAAGCATGATCATTTATATAGGCATCACGTCCGTGACAAGTAGACCGACTCCTTCCTGCATCTACTACTATTACTCCACACATCGACCGACTCCTGCCTGCATCTAGAGTATTAAGTTCATAAGAATAGAGTAACGCCTTAAGCAAGATGACATGATGTAGAGGGATAAACTCATGCAATATGATATAAACCCCATCTTTTTATCCTCGATGGCAACAATACAATACATGCCTTGCAACCCTTTACATCCTTTGGTAAGGACACCGCAAGATTGAACCCAAAGCTAAGCACTTCTCCCATGGCAAGAAAGATCAATCTAGTAGGCCAAACCAAACTGACAATTCGAAGAGACTTGCAAAGATAACTCAATCATACATAAAAGAATTCAGATGAGATTCAAATATTTCTCATAGACAAACTTGATCATAAACCCACAATTCATCGGATCTCGACAAACACACCATAAAAAGAGTTTACATCGAATAGATCTCCACAAGAGAGGGGGAGAACATTGTATTGAGATCCAAAAAGAGAGAAGAAGCCATCAGCTAATAACTATGGACCCGAAGGTCTATGGTAAACTACTCACAACTCATCGGAAGGGCTATGGTGTTGATGTAGAAGCCCTCCATGGTCTATTCCCCCCTCCGGCAGAGCACCGGCGAAGGCTCCAAGATGGGATCTCGCGGATACAGAAGGTTATGGTGGTGGAAATTGTGTTTCGTTGGCTCCTCGGATGTTTTCGGGGTACGTAGGCTTATATAGGGGGAAGAAGTACGTCGGTGGCCGCCCATGGGGCCCACGAGACAGGGGCACGCCCTATCCTCTTGTGGCCGTCTCGATTGCTTCTTGACTTGCACTCCAAGTCCTATGGATCACGTTCATTCCAAAAATCACGCTCCCGAAGGTTTCATTCCGTTTGGACTCCGTTTGATATTTGGTTTCTTCGAAATACTGAAATAGGAAAAAAACAGCAATACGGGCTGGGCCTCCGGTTAGTAGGTTAGTCCCAAAAATGGTATAAATGTGTGACATAAAGCCCATAAACATCCAAAAGGGGTAATATAATAGCATGAAACAATCAAAAATTATAGATACGTTGGAGACGTATCAAGCATCCCCAAGCTTAATTCTTGCTCGTCCTCGAGTAGGTAAATGATAAAAACAGAATTTTTGATGTGGTATGCTACCTAGCATAATTCTCAATGTAATTTTCTTTATTGGGGCATGAATGTTTAGATCCAAATAATACAAAATAAAAATTCATATTGACATAAAAATAGTGATACTTCAAGCATGCTAATCAAAGTAATCATGTCTTCTCAAAATAACATGGCCAAAGGAAGTTATCCCTACAAAATCATATAGTCTGGATGTTGCTCTATCTTCATCACACAAAGTATTTAATCATGCACAACCCAGATGACAAGCCAAGCAATTGTTTGATACTTTAATTATCTCAAACTTTTTCAACTTTCACGCAATACATGAGCATGAGCCGTGGACATAGCACTATATGTGGAATAGAATGGTGGTTGTGGAGAAGACAAAAAAGGAGAAGATGGTCTCACATTAACTAGGCGTATCAACGGGCTATGGAGATGCCCATTAATAGATATCAATGTGAGTGAGTAGGGACGATTGCCATGCAACGGATGCACTAGAGCTATAAATATATGAAAGCTCAACAAAAGAAACTAAGTGGGTGTGCATCCAACTTGCTTGCTCACGAATACCTAGGGCATTTTGAGGAAGCCCATCATTGGAATATACAAGCCAAGTTCTATAATGAAAAATTCCCACCAGTATATGAAAGTGACAACATATGAGACTCTCTATTATGAAGATCATGGTGCTACTTTGAAGCACAAGTGTGGAAAAAGAGATAGTAGCATTGTCCCTTCTCTCTTTTTCTCTCATTTTAATTTTTTTTTCTTTTTTTCTTTTCTCTTTTTTTTACTTTGGCCTTTTTTATTTTTGGTCTTTCTCCTTTTTTCTCTCTTTTTTTCTTTTTGTAAAGTCCGAAGTCTCATCCCGACTTGTGGGGGAATCATAGTCTTCATCATCCTTTCCTCACTAGAACAATGCTCTAATAACGAAGATCATCACACTTTTATGGATTTACAACTCAAGAATTACAACTCAAAGCTAGAACAAGATATGACTCTATATGAATGCCTCCGGCGGTGTACCGGGATATGCAATGAATCAAGAGCGACATGTATGAAAATTATGAAGGTGGCCTTGCCACAAATACAATGTCAACTACATGATCATGCAAAGAGCAATATGACAAAAGTAATGCGTGTCATATGAACAGAATGGTGGAAAGTTGCATGGCAATATATCTCGGAATGGCTATGGAAATGCCATAATAGGTAGGTATGGTGGTTGTTTTCAGGAAGGTATATGGTGGATGTATGGTACCGGCGAAAGTTGCGCGGCACAAGAGAGGCTAGCAATGGTGGAAGGGTGAAGGTGCGCATAATCCATGGACTCGACATTAGCCAAAAGAACTCATATACTTGTTGCAAAAATCTAGAAGTCATCAAAAACAAAGTACTACGCGCATGCTCCTAGGGGGATAGATTGGTAGGAAAAGACCATCGCTCGTCCCCGACCGCCACTCATAAGGAAGACAATCAATAAATAAAATTGTGCTCCAACTTCATCACAAAGCGGTTCACCATACGTGCATGCTACGGGAATCACAAACCTCAACACAAGTATTTTTCATAATCACCTCAATTAGCATGACTTTAATATCACTACCTCCATATCTCAAAACAATTATCAAGCATCAAATTGATCATAGCATCCAATTCACTTTCTATGATAGTTTTTATTATACCCAACTTGGATGCTCATCATTCTAGGACCAAATTTGTAATCATAGCAAATACCATGCTGTTCTAAAAGACTCTCAAAATAATATAAGTGAAGCATGAGAGACTAGCAAATTAATCCACCCCCGTGCTCTAAAAGATATAAGTGAAGCACTAGAGCAAAAACTATCAAGCTCAAAAGATATAAGTGAAGCACATAGAGTATTCTAGCAAATTCTAATCAAGTAGGCTTCTTCCAAAAAGGTGTGTACAGCAAGGATTATTGTGGTAAACTAAAAAGCAAAGACTAATATAATACACAACGCTCCAAGCAAAACACATATCATGTGGCGAATAAAAATATAGCTCCAAGTAAAGTTACCAATGAACGAAGACGAAAGAGGGGATGCCTTCCCGGGGCATCCCCAAGCTTAGGCTTTTGGCTATCCTTGAATATCTTGGGGTGCCATGGGTATCCGCAAGATTAGGCTCTTGCCACTCCTTATTCCATAGTCCATAAAAGCTTTACCCAAAACTTGAAAACTTCACAACACAAAACTCAACAGGAAATCTTATAAGCTCCGTTAGTGAAAGAAAACAAAACCACCACAAAAGGTACTGTAATGAACTCATTCTTTATTTATTTTGGTGTTAAACCTACTGTATTCCAACTTCTCTATGGTTTATAAACTATTGTACTAGCCACAGATGCATCAAAATAAGCAAACAACACATGAAAAACAGAATCTGTCAAAAACAGAACAGTCTGTAGCAATCTGTAACTAAAGCAAACTTCTGGAACTCTAAAAATCCTACAAAAATAGGAATTCCTGGACAATTTGTCTATTGATCAGCAGCAAAAAGAATCAACGCAAAAGCACATTTCTGTGATTTAACAACACTAAATTCGTGCGCGCAAAGTTTCTGTTTTTCAGCAGAATAAAATCAACTATCATCATAGGTTATCCTATAGGTTCTACTTGGCACAAACACTAATTAAAAGATAAAAACACATCTAAACAGAACGTAGATGCAACATTTATTACTAAACAGGAACAAAAACAAAAAACACAAATAGAATTGGGTTGCCTCCCAACTAGCGCTATCGTTTAACGCCCCTAGCTAGGCATAAAAGCGAAGATAGATCTAAGTAGTGCCATCTTTGGCACTAAATTCATAAGTAGCTCGCATGATAGATTCAAAAGGTAATTTGACTTTCTTTCTTGGAAAGTGCTCCATGCCTTTCTTTAATGGAAATTGGAATCTAATATTCCCTTCCTTCATATCAATAATCGCGCCAATCGTTCTAAGGAAAGGTCTACCAAGAATAATAGGGCAAGAAAAATTGCAATCTATATCAAGAACGATAAAATCTACGGGCACCAAATTTGTATTTGCAACAATGAGAACATCATTGATTGTTCCCATTGGCTTTTTAATGGTGGAATCCGCAAGGTGCAAATTTAAAGAGCAATCATCAAGATCATGGAAACCTAGAATATCACACTAGCACCCAAATCACACAAAGCAAAACACTCATGATCTTTAATTCTAATCTTTATAGTAGGTTCCCACTCATCATTAAGTTTTGTAGGTATAGAAACTTCCAAATTAAGTTTTTCATCATAAGATTGCATCAAGGCATTAACGATATGTTTGGTAAAAGCTTTATTTTGACTATAAGCATGAGGAGAATTAACAACGGATTGGAACAAGGAAATACAACCTTCTAAAGAACAATTATCATAATCAAATTCTTTGAAATCCGAGATAGTGGGTTCAATACTATTTAAAGTCATGACCTCTCCAATCCCACTTTTACCAAATTTAGCATCAAGATCTAAAAAAACTCCGAATTCTTGGGATGCCTTCTAGGTAAAGTTGACTCATTTTCAGTCCCATAATTATCAAGATTCATATTGCAAAACAAAGATCTAATAGGAGATGCATCAATAACTTTAAGATCTTCATCATTATTTTCATGGAAACTAGAAGAACACGCCTTTATAAAGCAATCTTTCTTAGCACGCAATCTAGCGGTTATTTCCTTGCACTCATCAACGGAAATTCTCATTGCTTTGAGAGACTCATTGATATCATGCTTAGGAGGAGAAGATCTAAGTTTAAGAGAATCAACATCAAGCGAAAGTCTATCAACGTTCCTAGCCAAATCATCAACTTTGAGCAATTTTTCTTCAAGCAAAGCAATAAAATTCTATTGAGAGATCATAAATTCTTTCACACTATTATCAAAATCAGAGGGCATCTTATTAAAATTACCACAAGAATTATTGTAGGAATTTCCATAATTATTAGAGGAATTACTAGGGAACGGTCTAGCATTAAAGTTTCCTCTATAAGCATTGTTTCCAAAACTATTCCTACCAACAAAATTCACATCCATAGATTCATTATTATTCTCAATTAAAGTAGACAAAGGCATATCATTGGGATCAAGAGGAGTATTTTTAGTAGCAAACAATTTCATAAGTTCATCCATCTTTCCACTCAAAACATTGATTTCTTCTATAACATGCACTTTTTTACTAGAAGATCTTTCGGTGTGCCATTGAGAATAATTAGCCATAATATTATAAAGAAGTTTTGTAGCATCTCCTAACGTGATTTCCATAAACGTGCCTCCCGCGGCCGAATCTAAGAGATTTCTAGAAGCAAAGTTCAAACCGGCATAAAAATTTTGTATGATCATCCATAAATTCAAACCATGAGTAGGGCAATTGCGAATCATCAATTTCATTCTTTCCCAAGATTGGGCAACATGCTCATGATCAAGTTGTTTAAAATTCATAATATCGTTCCTAAGAGTGATGATCTTAGCGGGAGGAAAATACTTAGAGATAAAAGCATCTTTGCACTTGTTCCAAGAATCAATACTATTTTTAGGCAAAGACGAAAACTAAACTTTAGCATGATCTCTAAGTGAGAACAGAAATAACTTCAATTTAACAATATTGTTATATGTATCTTTCTTCTTTTGCATATCACACAAATCAACAAAGTTATTTAGATGAGTAGCAGCATCTTCACTAGGAAGGCCGGCGAATTGATCTTTCATAACAAGATTCAGCAAGACAATATTGATTTCACAAGACTCGACATCATTAAGAGGAGCAATCGGAGTACTAAGGAAATCATTATTATTGGTATTCGAGAAATCACACAATTTGGTATTATCTTGCGCCATGGCAAGAAGTAATCCAACACACAAGCAAACAGAAAAAGGCAAGCGAAAAGAGAGAGGAGGAGATTGGGAAAGAGAGGGCGAATAAAACGGCAAGGGTGAAGTGGGGGAGAGGAAAACGAGATGCAAATGGCAAATAATATAAATGCGAGGGAGATGAGTTTGTGATGGGTACTTGGTATGTCTTGACTTGAGCAAAGACCTCCCGGCAACGGCGCCAGAAATCCTTCTTGCTACGTCTTGAGCTTGCGTTGGTTTTCCTTGAAGAGGAAAGGGTGATGCAGCAATAGTAGCGTAAGTATTTCCCTCAGTTTTTGAGAACCAAGGTATCAATCCAGTAGGAGGCTCCTCAAAACTCCCACGCACCTACACAAACAAACAAAGAACTCGCAACCAACGCATTAAAGGGTTGTCAATCCCTTCACGGCCACTTGCGAAAGTGAGATCTAATAGAGATAGTATGATAAGATAAATATATTTTGGTATTTTATAATATAGATGCAAAAAGTAAAGATGCAAATAAAAGTAGATTGGAAGCAAATATGATAAGAGATAGACCCGGGGGCCATAGGTTTCACTAGAGGCTTCTCTCAAGATAGCATAAGTATTACGGTGGGTGAACAAATTATTATCGAGCAATTGATAGAAAAGCGAATAATTATGAGATTATCTAAGCATGATCATGTATATAGGCATCACGTCCGTGACAAATAGACCGACTCTTGCCTGCATCTACTACTATTACTCCACACATCGACCGACTCCTGCCTACATCTAGAGTATTAAGTTCATAAGAACATAGTAACACCTTAAGCAAGATGACATGATGTAGAGGAATAAACTCATGCAATATGATATAAACCCCATTTTTTATCCTCGATGGCAACAATACAATACGTGCCTTGCAACCCTTTCTGTCACTGGGTAAGGACACCGCAAGATTGAACCCAAAGCTAAGCACTTCTCCCATGGCAAGAAAGATCAATCTAGTAGGCAAAACCAAACTGATAATTCGAAGAGAGTTGCAAAGATAACTCAATCATACATAAAAGAATTCAGAGGAGATTCAAATATTTCTCATAGATAAACTTGATCATAAACCCACAATTCATCGGATCTCGACAAACACACCGCAAAAAGATTTTACATCGAATAGATCTCCACAAGAGAGGGGGAGAACATTGTATTGAGATCCAAAAAGAGAGAAGAAGCCATCTAGCTAATAACTATGGACCCGAAGGTCTGTGGTAAACTACTCACAACTCATCGGAAGGGCTATGGTGTTGATGTAGAAGCCCTCCATGGTCGATTCCCCCTCCAACAGAGCGCTGGTGAAGACTCCAAGATGGGATCTCGTGTATACAGAAGGTTACGGTGGTGGAAATTATGTTTCGTTGGCTCCCCGGATGTTTTCGGGGTACGTAGGCTTATATAGGAGGAAGAAGTACGTCGGTGGCCGCCCGTGGGGCCCACGAGACAGGGGGGTGCCCTATCCTCTCGTGGCCGCCTCGACTGCTTCTTGACTTGCACTCCAAGTCCTCTGGATCACGTTCGTTCCAAAATTCACGCTCCCAAAGGTTTCATTCCGTTTGGACTCCGTTTGATATTCCTTTTCTTCGAAATACTGAAATAGGCAAAAAAACAACAATACAGGTTGGGCCTCCGGTTAGTAGGTCAGTCCCAAAAATGATATAAATGTGTAAAATAAAGCCCATAAACATCCAAAAGGGGTAATATAATAGCATGAAACAATCAAAAATTATAGATACGTTGGAGACGTATCAGCGCGCGCTTTAGATCATGCCAGTGCGCGGGGGAAACTCGGCCTAGCGCGCGCTTGCTTTGGCACTCCGGGGCGCGGGAAGTGTTCGCGCGCGCATTTTGGCGCGCCACGGCCGGCGCTCGTTATAAAGATGACGCTCCCTCCACACTCAGTCCGCTACCGCCGCCCACTCGTCTCGCCCCCTCTCACTAGCCTTGCCGCCTGTGCGCCTGCATGTCGATACGCATCCTCGACGCTTCGGATTTTCGCGGAGTCCGCGAGCGCCCCTCCGTCGCATTCTCCGCCGAGATCTTGTTTGGCGAGAGACGGCTCATCCTCGGCACCTTCGACGCCGCTGAGTAGGCGGCCCGCGCGTACGACGCGGCGGCGTGGCGCCTCCGACGGTCGAGACGGGAAATGAATTTTCCTGACGTGTCAAGCCAGCGGACGCGGGATCTGGCGCCTCTCCCGCGGCTTTTCACCGACGAGGATCGTCGCGTCCACCGGAGGCGGATGCGTCGCCTCGCCCTCGCCGAGATGGACGTGCAAGCCATGGTGCTGTGGCGCGAACGCTTCCCGCAGGACATCGTCGACGAACGTCAGTTCTATGAGCATAGGAGGACGGAGAGGAAGGCCAGGAAGACGGAGCGAGCCGCCTATCGGGAGGGCAAGCGTGCGCGGAAGCTGGCCGCTCAAATGAGACTGAGGCTGCTGAAAACATCGGGGTGGGACTTCGCCGACAAGCATGCTGTTGACGCCTATATTCAGACGTCAGAGGAGGACATTGCCGAGTCAGAGTCAGAAAGCGACGAGTAATTGATTTTTTTTTTATCTGTGTACGCAAGAACTATCTATGTATCCTTTTTCATCGAAAAAAATGGCCGGCGGCGTTGGCCACGAAGCCGACGGTGAAGGTTGTGCACGCGCGGGGAGGAGAGAGGGCGCGCGCGCGTCCGTCTTGTGTCCGCGCCGACGTAAATCCGGCTCAAAAATGGACTTGCAATGGATCAGCAAGCGGACGAAAGCGGGCGCGCGTCCGTTTAACTCGGCGCGTTGCTCTAACAAGTGTTCAGCTCGCCCTACCCCTACGTTTACAATCAACCGATGCCATCCGAAACGTGGAGTAGCATCAACATGGACAAGGGCGGGCGGTGCAGCGTGGAGTAGAGTGCTCTACCATCTGCCTGGTCGCTTCTCGCTTTCGAAGCAGCGTAGATCGCGGATCGTGTCGGGAGGAACAGCCTGACAAACTCCCACGCAGCTCAAGCTAACGCTAGTTTGACGAACTGGAGCCACCAATCGTACGGCACGTAGCTACTACTACACCGTGGAATCTTTGAACTAAAGTCCACTGAACACGAGAGTAAAAAAAGGCACAGGTCCCGGAAGCCGAAGTCTGACTTCTACTCCTCCCTGTAGCCGCTGAGGCTGGGTCGACGACGTGCACGCATGCACTTGGACTGACGGTGGCGAAGCAGCAGTGCCTCACAAGTGTCGTGAAACCCACCACACGCCACCGATAATGTACCAGAGCAGCCCTCACATGACCACATGGCTTGGTGGTATTTTACATTTTTTACTTCAGGGTTCAGGGCGCGTTTAGATGCGCTGACTAATTTGAACTCCATGCACGACATCGTACATTTAATGCTAATCGTAAAAAGAAAAGAACATCGTACATTTAATGCGCTTTCACGCCACCGACTCGCACTGATCGATCCGGAGTGTACACACCAAGGTCCAAGGCTAGCTAGCTCTATAAAAACCGCACTGCGGGGCCTCTCACCCCGCAAAGCCAGCACAGCCCCGAGGCATCGATCGAGCTCGAGTTAGTTTTGGTGATTTGCATTGCAGAGTTGCGGCAATGGTGGCTCAGGGAAGAGGCAGCGCGGCCACCGCTCTGGTCGCCGGCGTCGTGCTCCTGTGCGCGCTCCTTCCAATCACCGGTGCGGCCGCGATGTCGCGGCAGGCGCCGAGGACGTACGTGGTCGGCGACGACAAAGGCTGGGGTCGCGACCTCAACTCATGGTGGCCGAAGGACAAGACCTTCTACGCCGGCGACGTGCTCGGTGAGTCGTCGTCGTCGTTGTTGTTGTTGTGATGTTCTCTTCTAGCTAGGCAGCTAGCATGCCATGGGCTATAACCTTCTCCATTGTTGCATGGGTTGCGTACTTACATGTGTCGATGGGATGGATGCAGTGTTCAAGTACGACAAGGAGCTCCACGACGTGACGGTGCTGGGCGGCAAGGGGTACCAGCGGTGCGAGGTGCCGAGGCACAGCAGCAAGAGCTGGGTGATGCGCACCGGGAACGACCAGGTCACGCTGCGCAGGGGCAACAACTACTTCATCTGCGGCCTGCCGGGCCACTGCGACAAGAACATGAAGCTCGCCATCAAGGCCTGGTAGATCCATCGATCCGGCCGCATCATCATCATCAATCTTTTGAGGATTGCATGCTCGGCCTGGCCGTCGTTTAATTGTCCGTGCCTTGCTGGATTCTCGAGTTAATTTATAATTTACTCCTTTCGTCCCCATAATGTAAGACGTCTTACATTATGGGACGAAGGGAGTATTTGTCTCTCGAATTGGGGTTGTCACTTGTATTAGAAACCTAATTTATCGTGGATAATGTGTCTTCATCGAGTAAACTTGACGTTTTCTCTATGTTATTCTATATTTCTATATATAACTAAGTAGTTGATCCTCAACAACTTATTTATCTCAATATACAACTACGCCATCTCAACTTACGAATAGTCATGCATGGAAAAAGGCACACTTCAACGTGCAACCATTCATACAAAAGGCTTAAATATTTTAATTACTTTGTTATGCTAATTCAATAGATATTTTATAAGTGTAGAATAATCATATGCATTTTTAGTTTGTTCTTATATCCAGATATTCATTTTTCATAAAATCAAATTTCATTGAAATATATTGTAAAAAATTCCCGCCTCAACGCGCGGTATATCATCTAATTACTGTGAAAGCTAAGGCGCTTGGTTGATTAACTGAAATATATATGGATGGTATGGTTGATGTCATGCATAATGCATTGCCATACCTACTTGCTCGTTGACTAGAGCATGCATAATGACATACTTAGTTGCTTGTTGACTTAGCCCTAGCCCATCAACCGGGACAATTTTTTTATCCCAAAGTCGCAACAGCAAAAAAAAAAAAAAACACCCTCACATGAACGGTACTTCATGGTATGCAGAGAGCACTGAATAAAAAAAGGATGATAGTTCATCTCTTAGACTATGTGCACTATATGCAGATAACAATGGCTGATTTTTTTTTCCACTTATGAAAAAACACACTGCAGATACTATATATAAAAGAGAGAAATGCATTTCAACCCCAAACCCACAGACTAGCAAATGTACAACCCCGAACTCTAATACCGGTTAGAACACAAACCTCAACTCTCAAATCCATTTTAACTATCCCAATCACTTGGTCTAAAGGTGGTTTTGGCATAGGTGGCAGATATTTAACCGAATTGACCAGGTCCAGATAGCCACATCAGCGTGCCAGGTCAGGACCCATTTTTGGGTCAAATTTTGATCGAAAATTCAAATTGTCCAGAAAAAAAATAGAAAAAACTGTAAGAAAAACCATGCTGACCAATCAAGGAAAGTTTCACATTTTTTTGACCAACAAATTAAAAAATGCAGTAGAAATTCAATTTCAGCCCCTTTTTGTCTAATTTGACCAAAATTTCAAAGTGTCCAGAAAAGATTGAGAACATCATGTAAAATCAACACTACCATGCTAACAAAACTGACAAACTTCACACCTTTTTGATAATTATATTGGAAATACAGTAGAATTTTAATTTCAACCCTTTTTTGTCAAATTTTGACCAAGAAACCAAAGTTTTCCGAAAAATCCAAAAACTTTCTATAAAATCAACACTACCATGATGATAAATCTAGGAAAGTTTCACACCTTTTTGACAAACATATTTAAAATACAGTAGAAATTCAGTTCTGTAAAAAATGAATTTGAAAGAACCAAGTCCATCTCATTATGGACGAATTCTCTCCAGTCATCTGCATATGCTTCTGCAATGGACGTGGGAGTATTGTCCACAAGGTATACGATAAAATCATCGCTAAAGATTTGGTAATTCTCTGTCTGTTACTCCCTGCAGGCGTTTCATTGTCGTCTTTCTTAAGGATTTCCTCATATGGTTGTTCGAAATCACAAGATTCCATTATAGTACCAACATGCATATCAGGTACCCCAGATTTAACCACTAAAAATCTATATTTTTAGTCCACTATTCCACTAACCAAACCTAAATTCCCTTTTGAGTTCTTCTTGAAGCTTTCTGCTCTTGATGTTTTATGAACTCCTAGTCGGTTGGAGTAACATAGGAGCTTTCAAGGTTGTGCACGGGCCCTGGCAAAGTTTGTGAAGATCAAAGATTGCCTCTAGATCTACTCTTAGTGGTTGAGTTTGGACTTCATGGCCGAATCTCAAGTAGGACAAGGCTACATCTTTTTGATAGTTGGGACTTTGTGTCTAACCTTATCTTTTTAACCTTAATTGCTAGAATCATCTTGTCATATAGATTGATTCACATGGTTGCATTTTAGAGAACTTATAATTCTAAAGTTTCCTTAAACACAACTTATTGGTTAAGAAAGTAATCGCATATTCACCACCCCTATAGTTAACACCTTTGAATCTTCCTCAGTGGCGGTATCATGTACCAGTGGTGGCTCATCGAAGGGAGCCTGGCCCGAGGTCTGACAAGGGTGAACCCCTAAGGAGGGTGCCGAAGGCCTTCTTATCCTCCAAGGAAAGGGCGGTGGTATGAGAGATTACATCTGCCCTTTCTATAAACCCTAGACCTCCACCGCCTGTATAAGGGGAGGTCACGGAGCCTTTGTTCCCATCGAATCTCAGATAGCAACTCTAGGTAGCAACATCAAACACCATTATAACCCCTCGCACGAGGTATCCCTTCACCATGAACAATCAAAGCAAGCAGGATGTAGGGTATTACTCCACAGAAGCACGAACTTGGGTAAAACCTTTGTGCGACCTCCGATCCGCGATTTCCAGCTGCGCTTGGACCCCTATCAAGGGATCTAGCGGTATTTTGCACCGCCACTCACAACATCTACAATTGGAACCCCCTAATGTCGCATCAGATTGTCCGGACATTGCCCGAGCACTACTGCCCGAACAGGAGAGAGAAGAGAAATAGACACCCAACCGGACTCCCCACTTTGTCCCCATATGATCGGGCTGTCTGGAAATCCCCATATCCATACCAAATATGGGGAGGACGGGCGTGTCCGGACAGCCCTCCACGTAGGATGCGGCCCATCCCGGATCATCTTTTCTCTTTCTTTTCTATTTCTCTCCCCATCTCCGCCAATCACATGCATTTGACCGGGCAATTTGAGGAGGATGTACACGACATGGTTACATACATGCATAAAATGTAGGGTCAAAATGGACAGGCTCGGTCACTGACCGGTATGTCTGCGGACGTTGGGAGATCAATGTTAGCCAATCGTTGTTGTAGATGCTCTCACTTGCTTGGTGTAAAAATGGTTAACTAGAGTCAAAGATCTTCGACCTTCACATATCAACTCACTTACACTTTTGTCCTCACTTTGTGTTGAAGGGTTAACCAAGATGTGCTATGCTTGTCCCTTAAAAAAAGATGTGCTACGTTTGGAACCCAGGT
Organism: Aegilops speltoides; assembly: GCA_021437245.1. NCBI lineage: Eukaryota > Viridiplantae > Streptophyta > Magnoliopsida > Poales > Poaceae > Aegilops > Aegilops speltoides. Next base: position 152,870,810 of record CM038147.1, on the reverse strand, counting down.
GTGTATCATCTGCTTAGAGTTTTACTAAACTCTCGGTGAAAATAATCCCACCGTCCGAGGATTACACCATTTTCCTTTACAATAATGAAGAAGCAATTTTTGCGCAATTGGGCCCTAATTCAATCCATTTCGCGCAATATTTGACTTATAATTGGGTAAATACAATCTAAAAATTTACACGATTGCACACATAGAGAGAGTATCCAAAATATACAACATCAAAACACCACAACCATATGGCAACTTTGCAAAACATTCTGAACTGAAAACGAATAGTTCTTCTCAAAAGCCCAAGCTCAGCAAGACAAGTAACACTCCTGTCAACATCGTCGTTGGTAGGGTGAAAGCTTGTGCATTGAATGCCGAGCTTGGCGACGAGGTAGGCGGGGGCACCCCTTCTTGCGTGGAGCTCTTGATTGGGCATGCGTAGTTGCAACTGCTGGGGTCGACCACCCTGTACACTCCCTTGCTGGTGAGCAAGTATAAGTCCTTGGCGTTGTCCTCGCCGAAGGAGAAGATGTAGCCCAACGACGGCAGCGGGCTCTTGGCCGCGACGTCGCACGGGATCGGTGACGTCTTGGAGCAGCCGAATGTCAGCGGCGTCACATTGTACACCCCGCTGTTCTCTGGCGTCTCGATCCCTGACCACATGGACTGCGCATACAGGTCCGCGTAAATGTACCTACACACACGCAGGGATAAGATGAAATTAACACAATACACACGTTTGTCACAATCACAAATTATGCCATGAAAGCAAGAACAAAATGAGGTGGTGAATGAAGTCGGTCGAGGGCTGTGATTATTACCTGCCGTTGAGGCACGGGTTGGTCATGGAGCGGTAGACGTAGCCGCCGATGATGGAGGCAGAGCCAACGTTGTTGTTGACGGTGTTGTGGGCGTAACCCATGACCGGCATTATGGCGTTGATGGAGTCGACCGAGGTGTTCCCACCGGGAGTTGACAACGCCGGGTACGACTGGGGGCCCTCGAACACGCGCCACCCATAGTTCCCGCCATTCACCACTAGGTCGACTTCCTCATACAAAGACTGCAAACTCACGCGGATGTCGTCACGAAATTAGTAACATGGATTGTGGTCATAAAAGCATGGGGATACGAGAGGTTACCTGGCCGACGTCGGCGCAGAAGAAGTAGGATGGCTTCGCGGAGTCGAAGCTGCAACGCCACGGGTTCTTGAAGCCCATGGCGAAGACCTCCGGCGCGAACTTGGGGTCCACAGAGAACGGGTTGTCCTTGGGGATACCATAGTTGCCCCAACTGGGAGTGCTGTTACCAGCTGCACGTAGTAGAAATTTGTATATGAAAATTGGGCACTCTGACCGTTTGAATTTGAATACAAACGTGAACTATACACAGTTGCCACCAAATATAAACAAAAGTAGTACTGATGGATTTCAGTTCAAAATCACTCTTGGTCACAGTTTCAATTGCTATATTCATGTTCTTTTTCAAAAAAAAAACCTGATGACTTTCAAACTGGATGAATTAGTACATTTATTTTTTTGGATAAAGTAAATTGAGTTTTAGTTGCCTTACTTGGCATGTTGTTGACGTCGATCCGGATGATCTTCCCGAGCAGGGTCCCCTTGTTCTGCGCGAAGTTCCACGGGTCGCCGACGCTGCCGCCGTCGCCCATCATGAAGTACATGTAGCCGTCTCCCGGGCTGAAGAGGATCTGCCCACCGTGATGGGTCGTGAATGGCAGCCCGAGCGTCATGATCCGCCTCGCCTCCGTCGGGTTTGCGGAGGTCGCCTGAGGCAACAAACGGCCGCGCATCAGCACAGAAGCAAAGACACACATCGCCGGACAAGAATTGACATGATGGCGTACGTACATTCGAAGGCGAGCCGGAGGACGAATTGGCGGTGTACTCGGCGATCACGCTCTGGTACTGGCACGGCTGCGCGCCGTTGTCGGCGCCGAGCTTGGATGGGTCGCAGCCGATGTCTGAGTTGCAGGCGCACCTGCCAGAGCACGATGCCGATTGCGTTTTGTCGCAGCTGTAGGAGACGAAGAACCGTCCGTTCTTCGCGAAGTCCGGGTGGAAGGCCATGCCGAGGAGGCCGAACTCGTTGTCGAAATGCACCTCGTCGGTGATGTCAAGGAACGGGTTGGCCACGTCCAGCTCCAGCGGCTTGCCGGAGCCATGCGGCGGCACGGTGGCAAGGAATACCTTGCCGGCCTGGTTGCTGAGGAACACGCGGTTGGAGCCGTCCGGGTGCGCCGCCATGTTGAGGTACGAGCCGTTGCTGACGCGCTCCAGACACATACCGTTCACCGGTGGCACGACGCGGGTCGCATTGAACGCCGCGGCCTCACCGTCGAAGCAGATGGACTCGCCGCCCAGCGCGCCGCAGAAGTCGCCCTCTGACTCCCACACCTCGGCGAGCTTCGGCGCCGATGCGCCGCCCTTGGGCGGCTGGAACGGCGACGCCGGGATGGACACGTCCTTGCAGGTATCCCACACCTTCGCGCAGTACCCCGTCGCCGCGGCCACGCCGCTGACACGGCTCGACACGCCGGTGCTGTTGCATAGCAGTGGCACCGTCCGAGGGCTTGTCCCGACGGTGAAGAGCTCGCCGGCGTACGGGTTGCATCTCTGCAACAACAACATCCCCATTGTCTCAGTGGCAGAGCCTTCCATGCACATGGTAATTCAGTCCAGCGAGTGAGCAGGAAACCGTACCGCGCAAAGGATGGACTTGACGAGGTCGCCGCACGGCGTGCCTGAGATGTTCATGGCGGCAAACTGCCTCCGGACAGCGGCGTCGTCCGTCGTGTTGCAGCAAGCAGTGCCGTTGTAGCCGCAGAAGGAAAGGGACCCGTTGACCGCCCTCGGGAACGCTGCTCGACATGATCGAAGCATAATAATCACAAACTGCTCGAAGAGACAACACAAAGAAGCTGCAAGAAATCGACGGCATACTCGAGTCCATGCACAGTTTCGCGCCATGGCTGTCCTGGACGGCGAGGAGGAGGACAAGGGCGGCGATGGATAGTATCGCGGTCGCCATCGACGACGACCTCATGGTGCCTCGGGAAGGAGGAGAAGATGGGAAACTTGCTCAGGTCAGAAATGGGGCCGACGACTTTATGGAGGCCTGCGGAGGCAGGAGTTGACCAAAGATCGGGATTAGCAAGGCAATCAATGGACGACATGCTGGATAATGGAGGCTTGAGGAGGCAGGCGTTGACAAAATAATGGGATTTGTTTTTTCAGCCGACCAAACAATGCGATTAGCAAGACAATCAACGGACCACATGCTGCATAATGACAACTACTGTATGTCGGTATTGAATTATAGGATATATATACAGTTTTGCTAGAACTCATCTAGATGAGATATAATTTGGTCTCATTTAACTTTTATAGTCATTGGATGTCATGCTATAAGATGCGTGTGTGGTGACGTGGGTTGTATCTGTTCCTGCTTTCAAAGTGAATGAGACCAAATTATATCTCATCTAGATGAGTTCTAGGTACTCCCATATATGTGCCATCCAAAAGGAATCATGTGAGATGAGCATTAGCATAAACTGCAATGATGGATTAAATTAAATTAAACGATAAAGCTAAAGGACAAACGTTCCCACATTATTTTGGATGAGGGTTGAATCAAACAACTAACTGGGCTAACTAATTATGTTTTTTTTTTGAGAAACTGGCTAACTAATTATGTGTGTGAGTTTACTAATTAAAATCCAATTTATATACGTGTGGACCACGTTCGAACTGAGCGAATCGGCCGTTGGGCCTAGTGGCGGACCATTATGTTACAGGTGTTATTAAAAAAATCACCAAGATAGTTTAGGAGCGCATCTCCAGCACGGATTCTTAAAATAAACTCGGTACACACGCGTATAGTTAGACTAGCCACAATGGGAGTATATGTCAGCAGTAACATCGAGTCCAACTCAGCAAATTTGCTTATGTGACAATGAGTTAATGAGGAGAGAGGTAGTTTAAGTAACTTAGCTAGTTACTGTAACATCACATGTCCCAATGCAATATGAGTCTATAACCTAATAAATGAAGCTTTGCGTGTTATCACTAGGCTGGTCATAGTGGGGGTAACTTATACTAGTGTCATGCATATGACACTAGTCGAAATTACTACCTTCATAGTGCAAAGTAACATAGTAGTAGTGTCATAGAGGACTTCAATTAATTAGCTTGTAGACTCATCTTGTCTTGGAAAGCGCTATGTTACAGTAACATACTCCCTCCGTTTCTTTTTAGTTTGCATATAAGGTTTGGTCAAAGTCAAGATTTGCATAGTTTGACTAACTTTATATTAAAAAATATCAAATACGTAATCAACATTTTCAGATGCACCATGAAATGTATTTTCATATTATATAGTTTAAGTATTGTAGATGTTTATATTTTTTAATATAGATTTGGTCAAACTTTGTGTAGTCTGACTTTGACCAAAACTTATACACGGAGTAAAAAAACAGAGGGAGTATTATGTTACCACTTCTCATTAACTACATGCCACATAAGCAAAAGTTTCTCGGAGTGCGCTATGTTACTTGCTAAGTTACTCCCACTATGACTTACCCACTATGAAGGTAGTAATATAGTCTAGGGATATGTGTATGTTACTAGTGTATGTTACTCTCCATTGTGGCTAGTCTTAGGCTACTCAGTCCCTCCCCAAAGCTCCATCTTGTACGTATGATAAGGCTATCATGTAGGCAAAAAATCTGATGTGCAAGGTAATAAAGAGGAGAGATGTGAGTTTGGTGACCCCAGGAAGAACCAATACCAAGCACATGAACCTAGGCAAAAGCAATTAAATGACAGAAATCCACCAATGCATGGAATAGTTTAGTTGCTAAAGCATTAAATGAGGGGAGCTTAGCGTCAATAAGTGAAACACCTATTCATTATGGACATTGCTAAAAAATTAATATGGTTAGCACCTTATCTAAGCATTTATGCATTGAAAGTGGTCTCATAGTGGGGAGTATCATATACTAGTATCATGCACATGATACTACTGTATAATACTACATTCATAGTGCACAGTATCATAGAGTAGTAGTATAATAGATGATCATATTTATTGTCATGCATGACACAAAGTAGCATAACATTTAACATGATACGGTATCTATCTGTGTTACTCTAACCCCCTCCCCCCTCTTTTCTTTAATTCTCTGTCACATCAGTATGTTTGCTATTCCCGAATGCATTGATATCAGCTAAGATACCACCACTACGGCCAGCCTTATATGGAGCCGGCTATCCAACCCTAGACATCAAACGCCAGCACACATTCCAAATGAAATTTAAACAATCCGAACGAAATTCATGCAAACGGACGATTTTTATTAAAACGGGACCAAATTCATTATATTATCGACACATTTCAACTAAACAAAAGTGAACATCACTTCGTAACCTAGTCTAAATGTTTACCGGCCGTGGCGGTGTCACATCCTGACTTCTCCATGTCCGGCAAACTCAGCGTCCTTGAGCCTAGGAAGGTGAAGTTGCTGGAGGCAAAGAATAGGATGTGGGGCACAACCTACTTGGGACCCAAGACGTGCCCACATCCCATGCCCTACTCTTTTTCTCTGGATTCCACCGTGTCGACTATGTCGAACATGGACGGGCGAGCCTCGTGGTCGTTGCACTGGGGCGTGAACCGTGGAGGTGGGCAGCCAACGCAGAGCAAGCGATGTCCGTGGTCAGATGCACCTCCTCTTCGTCCGCCTCCGCGTCGAGCTCGCGAAGAGGGAATCTTTCTCCGCCCATAGGACGCGCAACCGCCATCTTGTGTCTCTGTCATTTCAGAGCCACCGATGGAAAACGAATTGGCGTCACCGATCAACTATGAGAAAATGTTTTGGCACTTCTTACTGCCTATTTTCTTCAGCTCCACTAAATGATTCTTCTCTCTAAGCATCATAAAATACCTACTACTTTGTAGTGTCTCTCAAGGACCACACCTACTTGACTCATGCTCCAGAAGTGCCCTTCTTGGAAATTGATGTTAAAGGGGAAGAGAGAGCACATCAAAGCTTATCAAATGAGCACATCTAAGCTCCACTGCAGATGCTTATTAACAAAGAGGAGAGGAGTCACATGTCTTTAAGAGGGGAAAGACATGTCAATATATTTGATCCTAGCTATTGCTAAAATTCTTATCTTGTTGCTCTAATTTTGGTTGCTATTACCCTTTCTTGCTCTGATTTTATCTCATCCTACCTTCTCCCGTTATCCAATATCAGATTCAGGGGGAGAAAGAGTCAATGTCTAAGGGGAGAATAATCTTTGGAATTCATTGCACATCTTTAAATCTTTTGGGACATGTCAATATCTAAATGAAGTACTTAGTACTCACCCATTACATGTCATCCCAGTCTTGGTACTCTTGTGGTTCCCTAAAACTACCTTACTTGGAGTGGTCTTGTGTTATCTGACCCTGTTTTCTCAAGTCCACTCCTTCCAAAGTCAGCTCAAGACCACAAGGTAAGTATATGCATCACACTCATGTGCATCATGATCTCTTGCTGATGTATATATTGTTTGCAAGAGGGATTCATAAACACGGAGGTACATTTCTAAATCATATCTTCTGCTCTAATGCATATAGCCAAGATACATGTAACTCTTTGCTTGCTCTGTCATGATTGTGCATTCACACGTTAGCATATCCTATCTTCACATGATTGCATACATGTAGGGGAGCTTATTGTCACGCCCAATATGCGACCCTATCCAAAAGGAACTCGAAGGTCCCACCAAGGATAGACCCGCATATTGGAACGCTTTTGCAAGGTGGATATCATTACATCAACATTACATAATAGTGGGGATACATCCAAAACATACAATATCACATGAATACAACAATACAGCATACAAGAACAACATCCGACTACGGATGAATCATAAACAGAAACTCAAACAATATCCACCCTGCTAGCCCAGGCTGCCGACCTGGAACCTATCCCCTGATCGAAGAAGAAGCAGAAGAAGAAATCCCAACCAAAAAAACCCTGTCCACCATGGAGAAATCTTCAACTTCACCTGCAACTAGCAACACTATAAGAGGGGCTGAGCAAAAGCGGTAACATAGCCAAACAACGGTTTGCATAGGAAAGGTGTCAAAGGTTAGAGGTTCATGACAATATGGGATGGCTTGAAGAGCAAATGATAGGTAACGCAGCATAGCGATAGAACGAAGCAACTAGCATAGCAATGATAGTAGTGAGATCCAGGGTAGCGGTCATCTTGCCTGAAATCCCGCTAGGAAGAAGAACGAGTCCATGAAGAAGAAGAACGGATGAAGTCGAACCAACCGTAGACGAACGAATCCTCACGATCGCAACGAAACGGGAACTGTCGAGAAGAAGCACACAACATGGTAAACACACCACACATGAACAAGACATGATGCACAACAAGCATGATGCATGACAAAGCTACATGAAGCTACTCATGGCAAGAGATGATGCAAACAAGAACAACACATCAAAACAAATTTAAATGAGGCCGGAAACAACATATAACAATTCCGGTAAGTCCTCATATGCATATTTCGAAATTGGTCCAGAACTGAATAAACATTAAGTTGAAGTTGTTAAACAGCAAGTTAAAGAGCACCAAGAGGATCTACACGAAATTCTAGTCAAGTTACATATAAAGTTCATTAGATTCGGAGCTACGGCCTAGAAGATATGAGCAAAACAAGTTACATGGCATTGAGGCAAAATGCATACAAACATCAAGCAAACACACCAAAACAAGGATGCAACATGATAATATGAAGCTACATGCGAAATCAAGCAAGTTTCATATAGAGCACACTCAAAACGGAGCATCGGTGCAACACACACACACTATACAAGTCATAACAACAATCTGTCCATAACAGCAACTAGGCATCTTACAAGCATCAAAACAATATGCTACAGCATCCCAAAATAATAATAAAAGGCATGGGCATGATGTACAGGTAAAGGACAACAAAACATGAACACTGAGCTATCTCCAGAAACAACTAGAACATGCTCAAAAGGACATGGAAAGATTGCAAATATTAACAGTTTCAGATTTTAGCAGAAATAACATCAGGTTGCAATGTTTAGAGCTATCAAACAACATATTACAGGAACTTATCATGGCAAACAAAGGCATGGCATGAATCTATGAATTGCATAGATCAAAAGTCCCTTACTGACCATGAGCCAAAAAGGATCAGAAAATATGATGGCACCCATGTAAACATGGCGAGTTATATTACAGATTCATACATGGCAGAAACAACAATAAGTAGGCATGTTGGTGAGCTTGTACCACTCACCACAGAGCAGTACATGGCATGGCAAGGCAACCATCAGTAAGAAGACATGTTTATGAAGCTAAGCATGGCAAGAGCAAGGTCATAGGATGCATGGATCACTAGCAAAACACATGGGAACAAGTGAACTTAATGTTAACAGGCTGACAACAACATTATTTAGCAAACTTTAGAGCAAGATATGAACAATCTACAGCAAGCTATAAATGCAACTAGGGGCATGAATGGATAGAGCATGACATGTAGATCAAAACATGTTTATAGAGCATCTCCAGATTATGCATAGAATGATTAGTAGAAGCATGTTAACATAGCAACAAAATATAACAGAATCTGTCTAGCAAAACAGCAACAGCAAGTGCACTACTTAACAAGCTCGATTCACTCACCACAAGTCATTGCATGACAAGATAAGCATAGAGTCATCAAGAAGACATGTTTGTGAAACAAACCAAGGCAAGAACAAGTCCATAGCATACAAGGATCAACTATAGCAACCTTGGCCAAATTGAATAACACGCAAACAATCTGCCAGGAAACATTTTGAAGCAAAAGTAGAGCACGAAAATGACATGCTAGACTACTCCATAATTGCAAACAAGGGCATGAATGGATAGACAATAACCATATGTTCAAAACACCCTTACTGAAGTATCTCAAAATATGCATGGATCTCTCTGTAGCATCAAGTTTACATGGCATCAAAATAACAAAGCAGAAAGAGGGACTAAAATCAGCAATATCACGAAGCCTAGTTTGCATGCTTGTGCTAGTCACCACATTGATCACAAAAATACATGGCATACACCCCTGGAAAGATGGCATGGCATAGATCAAAACACATGAAGACATCAACCTCATAGGATGCACACATCAAACATGGCAAAATGACAAATGAGCAAGTTATAACAGCCATGATTAACATCAACATGCACTCTTCCAACAGCATTTCGGGCATCAAGATGAGCTCAAATGAAAATGATGAAATGGGATGAAATGATGTACTCGTCCAGACGAACAATTTGACATATTACACGCACAAAACGGAGCTACAGATGCAGAGATACAACATGATGAACATGGCATGATAATGCAAACATTTCAGGACTTAGACGAATTTCGGGGGAAGTCAACCTTCGGCACGGATTTCGAGGCAGGCTGGATCTCGCCGGAGTTGCGCGGGCGTCGCCGGAGTTGGACGGGGGAGGCGGATCCGGGGCGTCTCCGGCGCGGGGGCGCCGGATCTGGCGCCGATGGATGGGCGGCGGGCGAGACGCGGCGGCGGCGACCGGCGGCGACGGCGGCTTGAACTCCGGCGACCGAAGCGGGCGGCGGCGGCGGGATTCCGCGCGGGAGCGGGATCCAGCGGCGGCGGGCAGCTCCTTCGACGGCGCGCGGGAGAAGGTTGTCGCGGGCGGAGGCGGAAGCATGGCTGGCGCCAGCCTGGGCTGGGGCGGCTGGCGAGGCACCGGGCCGCCGAGGCGGCGGCATGCTGGGCGGGTGGCCTGTGGGGGCGCGGTGGCCGGGCGGCGAGGACGCAGGAGGCGCGGGCGGCGCTTCAGGCTCTGCTGCGTGCGTGGCCTTGTGCTGCTGGGCCGAGGGTGCATGGTGGGCCCAGTGAAAGCACATTTGCTCCTCGGTGGTTTTGGTAATTAATGACAACATACTTTGTGGTTGGACTAATGCTTTTATCAAGTATGTTTCAGAAATTCAACCACATTGGTATGGCAAAAGGATGAAGAGGTGGACCCTCAAATTGCTAAGGCAAGCATTGGCAAAAGCTCAAGACTCCATTTTGGTTTAGTGATCCAAGATCACATTGAGTCCATAGGAAAGCCAATACTATTAAAAGGGATGAGGTTATGATAATGATCTGGTTGCTCAAAGTGCTTAGTGATACATCTCTTAAACTATCGGCAACTCTCACCGCCATATACACTCATAAGTAATCTCGGTCCCACCGATTTTCCAAACTCACCACACCGAGATGAACCACCTCACCATATAGCCAAACCCTAGAAATCTCGGATTTTCCGATTCGAACTCGGTCTCACGAAACTTGAGTTGCCAAGCTTCAGAACCTTCGTCATCAAATCGGTGTCACCGAGATGATGAAGTCGGTCCCACCGAGATTGGCAAGCTCTTGTCTTTACACGAATCGGACTAACCGAGATTGTATTTTCGGTCCCACCGAAAATCCCAACGTTCACATGATTTGAACTTTCGGTCTCACCGAGTTGTCAACTTCGGTCTGACCGAAATTGGTCAAATGTGTGTAATGGTTGGATTTTGTGTGGAGGCTATAAATACCCCTCCACCCCCTCTTCATTCGTAGAGAGAGCCATCAGAAAGTACTACCACTCCTACCTTACATTTCTGAGAAGAGAACTACCTACCCTTGTGTTGAGATCAAGTTGCTCCACTCCCACCATATGAAACTTGATTTCTAGCCTTCCCAAGTTGCTTTCCACTCAATCCTTTCTTCCACCACAGCCAAATTAGTGAGGAGAGTTGAGTGTTGGGGAGATTATCATTTGAAGCCCAAGAGCATGGAGTTCATCATCATCAACACCATCTATTACCTTTTGGATGGTGCCTCCTAGATTGGTTAGGTGTCGCTTGGGAGCCTCCGTCGAGATGTGGAGTTGAACCAAGAAGTTTGTAAGGGCAAGGAGATCGCCTACTTCGTGAAGATCTACCCTGAGTAAGGCTAGCCCTCCGTGGGCGTATGCCATGATGGCATAGACAAGGTTGCTTCTTCGTGGACCCTTCGTGGGTGGAGCCCTCCGTGGACTCTCGCAGCCGTTACCCTCCGTGGGTTGAAGTCTCCATCAACGTGGATTGACGATAGCACCACCTATCGGAACCACGAGAAAAATCTCCGTGTCTCCAAATTGCGTTTGATCTTCTCCACTTCTCTTTACTACTTGTGCAATTTACTTTCCGCTGCCCATACTCTAGAATTGCATGTGTAGTATGCTACTTGACTTGTGTGTTATGCAAAATCTGCCAAAATCTTGTCTTTGTCAAAAGGCATAATTTTTATCTTGTCGAGTAGTCTAATCACCCCCCCCCCCTCTAGACACTCTCACCTTCTTCGATCCTACAATTGGTATCAGAGCATCGGTCTCCATTGCTTTGGTTTACACACCATTGGAGGAAGATGGACGTGTCTACGTTTGGGAGTGTTATCCATAGAGTGCCTATTCTTGATGGAGTGTCCTATAACTCGTGGAGGATTGAAATGCTTATTATCTTTAAGATGTATAACTTGCGCAAATATGTTGAAACCCCATATGTGTCTCCATTTGACCCCTTGCACCCTACCATGGATGAAGAGCTTGATTTGCTTCGTAACCTTAGAACTGTAAATCTTATCATTAGAGGTTTGCCCGATAACTTGCTTAAGCTCGTCACAAACTTTGAGTGCGCCTATGCTATGTGGAAGTTCTTGGAAGAACTTTATCCGGACTGCTCTTTGAGAGGTCTTGATGAAATTCTATACAAGACTATTGAATTTGATATGATGCGCCCCAATGATCCCAACTTTGATAAATGCTTCTTTGAGCTTCGTGATCTTATGAAAAAGAAGGGTGATCCTTGTCTTATCAATGCTCTAATTAGAAATGCTCTTGTATTGCATTCCGATGATTATTGTCACATTGACAAAACTAATGCAAGTTGTTGTCAAATTGACCTAGGAGTTGATGATGAACTATCTATGGGTCAATATGATGATGAGCATGAGCATGATGATGATTACTCTGATTCGGACACCGAGCTAGACAAGATCATGAAGAGTCTCAATCTCATGGCGAATCTGAGAGACTACATATCTGGTGGAAAAGTGTGGATTCTTGATAGTGGATGCACCGATCACATGACCGGAGACGAAGACATGTTTTGAGAGCTTGCAAAGAACGATGGTCCACGCAAGTATGTGACTTTTGGAGATAACTCCAAGGGTAAGGTACTTGGCCTTGGTAAGGTGGCCATATCTCATGATAGCTCTATTCAAAATGTCATGCTTGTTGAATCACTTGGATACAATTTACTTTCCGTGTCTAGATTAGCTGACTTTGGATTCAATGTGCTATTCACCGAAGTAGATTGCCAAGTCTTTCGTCGTGACAATCATAACATGGCATTTACCGGTATCCGTAGAGGTGATCTATATATTGTTGATTTCACTAAGAAAGCCCAACCTAGAACTTGCTTTATTGCTAAATCCGCTAAAGGTTGGTTATGGCATAGAAGGCTTGGACATGTTGGTATGCGAAATCTAGACAAGCTAATCAAAAGTGATCATATTCTTGGTGTTAAAGATGTTTTCTTTGACAAAGATAGACTTTGTAGTGCTTGTCAGGCAGGAAAACAAGTAGGTGGAAGTCATCCCGTGAAGAACATCATGACCACAAGGAGACCGCTTGAGCTTCTTCATATGGATCTCTTCGGTCCCAATGCTTACAAAAGCCTTGGTGGTAACTCCTTTGGTCTAGTTATAGTTGATGATTATTCCAGATTTACGTGGGTATTTTTCCTTGATGACAAATCGCAGGTTCAGAGGATCTTCAAAACCTTTGCTAGAAAGGCCCAAAATCAATTTGAGGTGAAGATCAAGAAAGTTCGGAGTGACAATGGAACGGAGTTCAAGAACGCCCATGTGGACTCGTTTCTCGATGAGGAAGGGATTCTACATGAGTTCTCGGCTACGTACACTCCTCAACAAAATGGAGTTGTTGAGAGGAAGAACCGAACGCTCATTGAGATGGCGAGAACGATGCTTGATGAATACAAGACACCGAAGCACTTCTGGGGTGAAGCGGCCGAGACAGCTTGTCATGCTATCAACAGGCTTTATCTTCATAAGCTCCTCGGCAAGACTTCATACGAGCTCCTCACCGGTAACAAACCCCAAGTGGGATACTTTCGTGTCTTTGGTTCGAAATGCTATATCCTTGATAAGAATCGTCGGTCTAAATTTGCTCCTAAAAATCATGAAGGCTTTTTCCTTGGTTATGGATCAAACTCTTACACCTACCGTGTCTACAATAATTTCACCCGAAAGGTTGAAGAGACGGTAGATGTGAAGTTTGATGAATCTAATGGCTGGCAAGTAGAGCAAATGCCTATTGATGTAGGAGACAAGGACCCATCGGAAGCCATTCAAGATTTATCTATTGGGAAGATCCGTCCCATGGAAGTGAAGGAGAGTACCTCATCTACATATGTGGAGCCCCCTACCTCATGGCAAGATGAACCTCAAGGCAACATGGAGGCCTCCACAAGTGGAACTCACCAAGATGAGGAAGAGCAACAAGAAGATCCACCACAACCTCCTTCTCCACCGCCTCAAGACAACACCAACAACAATGAAGAAGAAGAGGAAGAAGATGAAGATGATGAGGAAGCTCAGCCACAACCTCAACAAAAGCTATCTCGAGTTCGAGCAAGAGTCAAGAAGAATCATCCCGTGGAACAAATGATGAACGACATCAACTCCGGGAGAATTACTCGCTCTAAAACTCGCTTAGCTAACTTTTGTGAGCATTAATCATTTATCTCTAGTATTGAACCTATGAAGGTAGAAGAAGCACTTGAAGACCCGGATTGGGTGAACGCTATGCACGAAGAGCTGCACAACTTCGAGAGGAACAATGTATGGACTTTGGTAGAGAAGCCCAAGGATGATCAAAACGTCATTGGAACCAAATGGGTGTTTCGGAACAAGCAAGATGAAGATGGACAAGTCATCCGCAACAAGGCTCGTCTCGTAGCTCAAGGTTACACACAAGTCGAAGGTATGGACTATGGTGAGACCTATGCCCCCGTTGCTAGACTTGAGTCCATTCGCATTCTTCTTGCTTATGCCAACCACCATGATATTACTCTCTATCAAATGGACATTAAAAGTGCTTTCCTAAATGGTGAAATTGAGGAGGAAGTATTTGTGAAACAACCTCCCGGATTTGTGAATCCTAAAAAGCCTAATCATGTTTACAAACTTCACAAAGCTCTTTATGGTCTTAAACAAGCTCCTAGAGCGTGGTATAAATGCTTGACCAAGTTCCTTATTGAAAAAGGCTTTGAAATTGGGAAAATCGATTCTACTCTTTTTACTAAAAGGGTTAATGGTGAACTATTTGTGTGCCAAATATATGTTGATGATATTATCTTTGGTTCAACTAACCCTCATTTTAGTGAAAAGTTTGGGAAGCTAATGTCGGAGAAATTTGAGATATCCATGATGAGTGAACTCAAATTCTTCCTTGGGTTGCAAATCAAGCAATCTAAGGAGGGTACCTTTGTCTCACAAACAAAGTACACCAAGGATCTCTTCAAGAAGTTCAACATGCAAGAAAGCAAAGGTATGAGAACCCCCATGCCTACAAGTGGACATAATGACTTGACAAAAGATGGAGAACCTGTTGATCAAAAGGTTTACCGATCTATGATTGGTTCTCTACTATATCTCTGTGCTTCTCGTCCTGACATAATGTTGAGTGTATGCATGTGTGCTAGATATCAAGCAGCCCCTAAAGAATGTCATCTTAAAGCTGTTAAAAGAATTGTGAGATATTTGATACACACACCAAACTTTGGCATTTGGTATCCTAAGAGGGCCTCTTTCGACCTTGTTGGCTATTCCGACTCGGACTATGCTGGTGACAGGGTTGATAGAAATTCAACTTCGGGTACTTGTCAATTTCTTGGTCGTTCCCTTGTATCTTGGTCCTCCAAGAAACAAAATTCGGTATCATTATCCACTGCCGAAGCAGAATATATAGCTGCTGGTTCATGTTGTGCTCAGTTGCTATGGATGACACAAACGCTTAAGGATTATGGGATACATGTGAGACATGTTCCTTTACTTTGTGACAATGAGAGTGCGATCAAGATTGGACACAATCCCGTGCAACACTCTCGAACGAAACATATTGAAGTTCGTCACCATTTTATTCGTGATCACATTGTCAAGGGTGACATAAATCTTAAGCATGTTCGTACTGACAAACAACTTGCAGATATCTTTACAAAACCTCTTGATGAGAAGGTGTTTTGTCGCTTAAGGAGTGAGTTGAACATCATTGATGCTTCAAACTTGGAGTGAAAACTCCATTGATGCATGCAAGGCATGAGCCTACTTGACAAATCCTTGATATTTCTCTTATGATGATGATCATATGTCTTGGACACATTTGCCCCCTTGTATTGCATCTAACTCCTTGCAGGTACTTGGATGATCTACATTCCACAAGATTACCACACACTCAAATCCTGAGTAATCTTGTCATTGACCAAGTATCTAGCACTTTGGGATGTTGAGTTCAAGGAACAAAATTCCACATATCCTTTTTGACACCTTATACATCTAGTATTTCACTCTTGTCATCTTGGATATCCTTGAGTATTTCCTTGCTTGCCTAACCCATGTAGGAAGATGAACTACACAAGTGGAAATGGTGCTCCAACTTCACATTCAATGAGCACCTACATCAAGTTCACCTACATGAACAACAGCAACAACAAGCCCAAGGTATGTTTTTCACATCTTTAAGGAGCTTTGCTCAAAGTCATGAGTACAAGCAGCTTCATAAGATGTGATCACATCAAATGCTTAATCGAAAAATGGCAACCCCATTTTGTGCTTAAACGATGAGTATGACCTATGATCAAATGTCCTCATTTGACTCCTAAGTCAATATACTCAAACATAGGTGACTTTGTCGCCGACCCTTATCTAGATGAAGTACATATGTTTTGGAGTGATTTGTTTTTGTTTTATCTTATGTTCTCTCATTGAGTTTCCATTTTATCAAAAAAAAAACTTCATCTAGGAATCTTTTTCATTTTTGTTCTTCTGTTTTTGTGAATATCATTTTTGGCTCTGATCAATTCCTTGAAAATCTTTTCCAAATTCATTGCAAATCCTTTGAAACATTCCGTGCAAAGTGAGCTGAATTATCTCTGTATTTCCTTGGAATTAAACTCGGCGTCACCGACTTAAATACTTCGGTCTAACCGAAAAGGATCTGCCCTAAGTCCCTGACTTTCGGACACACCGATCCATATCAATTCGGTGTCACCGATTTACTTCTTTCAGGATAACATCTTCTGCAGCTCCACTCAATGATTCTCTATGCACGTTTTCTTATTGCCCCATTGTGATTCTTAAGGATCCCACTTCTTTCCTTTCATCTTTCCTGACCTTCCTAGTTTGCTGTCCTTTTTGGCACTTGATGTCAAAGGGGGAGAAGACTTAGGGGGAGAAGAGAAGATTTAGGGGGAGAAGAAGAGCAATCTTACCTTAAGGGGGAGAGAATCACATCAAAGCTTTGCCGTGTTTCACATTGGATATTACATTTGGCATCATTCTTTTGATTTTGCTTTTTCCTCAAAGGGAGAGGAATCTTCACAATTGATATCTTATGGAAAGCAAAATCTCTCAGAGTTCATTGAAAATCTTTTAGTTTCAGGAGACATGTTTGCTGATTCAAGCTTGTGCTCAATAATGAGACACTCTTTATACATGTCATCCCTGGCTTTGTATTCTTGATGTTCTTGCAGTTGGTTGAAGAAATACTCTTGTGTTATCTAACCTTGTTTTCCCAAGCTTATCTCTTCAGGTACAATGCCAAGGAACCTCAAGGTAAGTATATGCACCTTGCAGAATGTGCATGATGGTGACTTGCTTGTGAATACTTGTTTGCAAGAAATCACCATGCACATATGCATTATCACTCACTTCTTTTCATCTGCTCTGATGCATATAGCCAAGCTGCATGTAGCACATCTTGCTTTTCTCTCTTGTGTGCTTGTGGTAGTCCAAAACCATAATTTATGAAAATCTTGCACACTTGTAGGGGAGCTGTGTACTACATGTTTGTCAAAGCTTTCGTGATAATTCTGTCGTTCTTTCGAGAAGCTTTGATGTCTTATTTTGTGTGTTGCCATCAATTACCAAAAAGGGGGAGATTGAAAGCACATTTGCTCCCTGGGTGGTTTTGGTAATTAATGACAACATACTTTGTGGTTGGACTAATGCTTTTATCAAGTATGTTTCAGGAAATTCAACCACATTGGCATGGCAAAAGGACTGAAGAGGTGGACCCCTCAAATTGCTAAGGCAAGCATTGGCAAAAGCTCAAGACTCCATTTTTGGTTTAGTGATCCAAGATCACATTGAGTCCATAGGAAAGCCAATACTATTAAAAGGGGATGAGGTTATGATAATGATGTGGTTGCTCAAAGTGCTTAGTGATACATCTCTTAAACTATCAGCAACTCTCACTGCCATATACACTCATAAGTAATCTCGGTCCCACCGATTTTCCAAACTCAGTCACACCGAGATGAACCACCTCAGCCATATAGCCAAACCCTAGAAATCTCGGATTTTCCGATTCGAACTCGGTCTCACCGAAACTTGAGTTGCCAAGCTTCAGAACCTTCATCATCAAATCGGTGTCACCGAGATGATGAAGTCGGTCCCACCGAGATTGGCAAGCTCTTGTCTTTACACGAATCGGACTAACCGAGATTGTATTTTTGGTCCCACCGAAAATCCCAACGTTCACATGATTTGAACTTTCGGTCTCACCGAGTTGTCAACTTCGGTCCGACCAAATTGGTCAAATGTGTGTAACGGTTGGATTTTGTGTGGAGGCTATAAATACCCTCCACCCCTCTTCATTCAGAGAGAGAGCCATCGAAAGTACTACCACTCCTACCTTACATTTCGAGAAGAGAACTACCTACCCTTGTGTTGAGATCAAGTTGCTCCACTCCCACCATATGAAACTTGATTTCTAGCCTTCCCAAGTTGCTTTCCACTCAATCCTTTCTTCCACCACAGCCAAATCAGTGAGGAGAGTTGAGTGTTGGGGAGATTATCATTTGAAGCACAAGAGCAAGGAGTTCATCATCATCAACACCATCTATTACCTTTTGGAGGGTGGTGCCTCCTAGATTGGTTAGGTGTCGCTTGGGAGCCTCCGTCGAGATGTGGAGTTGAACCAAGAAGTTTGTAAGGGCAAGGAGATCGCCTACTTCGTGAAGATCTACCCCGAGTAAGGCTAGCCCTCCGTGGGCGTATGCCATGATGGCATAGACAAGGTTGCTTCTTCGTGGACCCTTCGTGGGTGGAGCCCTCCGTGGACTCTCGCAGCCGTTACCCTCCGTGGGTTGAAGTCTCCATCAACGTGGATTGACGATAGCACCACCTATCGGAACCACGAGAAAAATCTCCGTGTCTCCAAATTAAGTTTGATCTTCTCCACTTCTCTTTACTACTTGTGCAATTTACTTCCCGCTGCCCATACTCTAGAATTGCATGTGTAGTATGCTACTTGACTTGTGTGTTATGCAAAATCTGCCAAAATCTTGTCTTTGTCAAAAGGCATAATTTTTATCTTGTCGAGTAGTCTAATCACCCCCCTCTAGACACTCTCACCTTCTTGATCCTACACGGCGGGCATGGCCTTGTGAGCAGCGGTGGGACATGTGGCGGCTCGGATTCGTCGAAGCGGGCGGCGGCGGACGCGTCCGGCGGCTGGACGGACATGTCCGTCGGCGGGAGGAGGAAGAGGCTAGGGTTTCGGGGGAAAATATCCGCGAATTTTGAAGGGGGAGGCACATTTATAGGTAGAGGGAGCTAGGAGAGTCCAAATGAGGTGCGGTTTTTGGCCACGCGATCGTGATCGAACGACCGAGAGCATGGAGGGGTGTTTGGTGGGTTTTGGGCCACTTTGGAAGGGGTGTTGGGCTGCACACAAAAGAGGCCTTCACGGTTACCCGGTTAACCGTTGGAGTATCAAACGACCTCCAAATGGCACGAAACTTGACAGCGGTTCACGGTGCTATACCAAGGCAGCTTGGCAAACCTCGGCCATTCGAGAAAGTTTAATAGCCGCTCACAACAGAAGAGAAGAAGGGGACGCCGGGGAACATAGGAGCGCCGGATTGCAAAACGGACAACGGGGAAAATGCTCGGATGCATGCGACGAACACGTATGCGAAATGAGATGCACATGATGACATGATATGAAATGCAGATGATGACATGGCAAAGTGCAACACGCAAGCAAATGACATGGCAACAATGGCGAATAACTGGCAGACACCTGGCGCAACGAATCCGGGGCGTTACAACACTCCTCCACTAACAAGAGATCTCGTCCCGAGATCTTAGGACCGGGACGGAAGGGAAAAGGGATGAGGTGAAACAAGAACTCAAGAGAAGAAGCAAACAATCGAGAGCACTCGAGAAGAAGGGAGGAACGACGAGAATGACGAGGATCCAAAGCTCACGGAATCAGATAGACTATGAAACGACTCGTTCTAACCGGAGTGGTTAGAATGAGAAAAGAAACGGATAAAACTGAAAGGATGATGAGATGGGAATGAAGGATGAAAGAATAAGATGAGCCTTGCGATGAATTAGATGGAGGTTCCGACGAAATGGCCGAGGAAAAATTTGAACTCCGGAAAAGAAAAGATGAAAACACTTGGAACTAGAATTTATTCATCAAGAACAAATTCTGAAGGAAGGGATTAATCAATTGGATGAAATAAGAATAAGATTTATTGTATGCTTATCCTTCATCAAATTAAATTGATGACAAGCAATGGATTTTTCATACTACTTATTCTTCTTGAAAAGGATTAAGGGGAAAATAGCACAAAACTTGAGAAAGTCTTCATGAACCACCGGTAGGATTGAAAAGAACGAATGAATTAAAAAGATAATCAAGGAAAGAGGATCTTGAACGAACCACCGTGAGAATTCGGAAATGACTGACGAAAGAGAATGAATCACCGGGAAGAATTAGAAGAACCAATATGCTTGATGGAATTTAGATGCAAAAGAACAAAGAGATCGGGAACTGATTGAAGGACACTTGAACGAAGCACCGGGATAAATAGAGAACGATAACTGGAATGGTGGCCTCCGGTAAAAAGAAATGGGAAAACAACTCCTGAAATACTCCAGATGGGTAAGAAAGAATATCTGACAAACGGAATAAAATGAAGAGGATAACAAGAAACTAGAACCGCGAATCTTCGGGAGAGCGGGCAAGATTTAGAGGAAAACTCTTCTTCAATCTTCAACTGACGACGAAAAACACCACCAAAATTACTGAGATACTCCGGTAGAATGAAAAGCGAAGGGGTTGAGCCAACAATGAAATGATTTGAAATCGATCTTGGAAAAGGCATCTGACTGATGAAATTCATACTTACGTCACCCTTGAAAAGAATTGAGAATAACTCCGGGGAAATTAGAAGAGTCAGGTAAGATCCTGGGAAAAGACCTGTGGGTTAGGGCCCACTAAAGAGAGAAAACACCATAGAAAAGGATTGTTGAAGAGATAGATGAAGCACCGGAACAATTGTAATATTTGAATGAGGTGACAACCTCGAATTAATTCGACCACAGACGAATCCCCTGAGATGTCTTCCGAACTCCGAAATGATTGAATGGTGAGAGGCAAATGAGTAAGGAGAACACTTGATCCAAGGAAAATTATATGATCAACACCGAAAAACTTGAATTGAATCCACCGGAAAGAAAAGGAGATGAAGAATGGCGAGCGAGACGAGAATTCACCGGTTGAAATAATTAAGGGAAGACTGAAGAGGCTCCACATGAATGAAGTTGATGGTCGAAAGAGACTCAGACTCCGGGAAGAAAAAGGGTGGGAGGGCGGGGAAAAACACAGGCAACTGGAAGGGGAATCGACGAATATCTTGAAGAGAAAAAAACATCGGTTGAAATCATTGAGGAAAGAAACAAAGACTTCGCACGAGTAGGAAGGATACTCGATTACGGACTCCGGTTCCGAGGAGAAAAAGGGGAGGGCGGGTGGGAAAATGAAACAACTGAGGATTGATCTCGCAAAAGACAAAGAGGTTCGAGTCAACTTGACGAGAAATGCACCGGATAAAAGAGGATGGACAACGAACGAAAACTAGCCGCGTGATCCTAAAGAAAAATTTGAAGGGGAAGAGGAGTAAATCAAAACACCTACGTCAAGAATCCTCACCAGAGCGACGAAGGGGCAGAGGAGTAAAAAGAATTCCTACTCTCCGATATAACTAGGCTCAGAAAATAGTTTTCTTCTAGACTCAACAACGGCCAAACTACACGATCAATCAAGGGGGCTCCTAAGGTCGGTCGAGGCTCTGATACCAACTTGTCACGCCCAATATGCGACCCTATCCAAAAGGAACTCGAAGGTCCCACCAAGGATAGACCCGCATATTGGAACGCTTTTGTAAGGTGGATATCATTACATCAACATTACATAATAGTGGGGATACATCCAAAACATACAATGTCACATGAATACAACAACACAACATACAAGAACAACATCCGACTACGGATGAATCATAAACAGAAACTCAAACAATATCCACCCTACTAGCTCAGGCTGCCGACCTGGAACCTATCCCCTGATCGAAGAAGAAGCAGAAGAAGAACTCCAAACAAACAAACATCGCTCTCGCGTCATGATCATCGCATAACCTGCACCTGCAACTGTTGTTGTAGTAAACTGTGAGCCACGAGGACTGAACAATCCCATTACCATGGGTATCAAGACTAGCAAAGCTTAATGGGAAAGGAATGGGTAAAGTGGTGAGGTTGCAACAGCGGCTAAGCAAGTATGGTGGCTAACATACGCAAATGAGAGCGAGAAGAGAAACAAAGGAACGGGCGTGAAGCTAGCAATGATCAAGAGGTGATCACGAACACCTACTTACGTCAAACATAACCCGAAACCGTGTTCACTTCCGGACTCCGAGAAGAGACCATCACGGCTACACACGCGTTGATGCGTTTTAATTCGGATCTGGTGTCAAGTTATCTACAACCGGACATTAACAAATTCCCATCGCCACATAACCGCGGCACGGCTCTCGAAAGTTTATACCTGCAGGGTGTCCCAACTTAGCCCATGACAAGCTCCCGCGATCAACCAAGGAATAGACCTTCTCCCGGAAGACCCGATCGACTCGGAATCCGGTTTACAAGACATTTCGACAATGGTA
Source organism: Aegilops speltoides (assembly GCA_021437245.1). Classification (NCBI taxonomy): domain Eukaryota; kingdom Viridiplantae; phylum Streptophyta; class Magnoliopsida; order Poales; family Poaceae; genus Aegilops; species Aegilops speltoides. The sequence goes on along the minus strand of CM038147.1, from coordinate 152,848,412 downwards.
AAACAAGACCAGCAAGACCGCCCGATCGCCGACAATCCCGATAGGAGCTGCACATATCTCGTTCTCAGGGCAACACCGGATAAGCTAAGCGTACAGGTACCAACGTAACCCAAGTTGCCAAGGGATGGTCCCGCACGGTGCTCTAGTTTGGACCAACACTTAGACAAGCATTGGCACGGGGGATATAATAAAGATGACCCTCGAGAGAGCGACTCCCAAGGGAAAAGTAGGTGGTGGTGAGGCAAATGGTAAAACCAAGGTTGGGCCTTGCTGAACAAGTTTTATTCAAAGCGAACTGTCAGGGGGGTCCCATAAATCACCCGACCGCGTTAGGAACGCAAAATCCGGGAACATAACACCGGTATGACGGAAACTAGGGCGGCAAGAGTGGAACAAAACACCAGGCATAAGGCCGAGCCTCCCACCCTTTACCAAGTATATAGATGCATTAATAATATAAGAGATATTGTGATATCCCAACCAAAAAAACCCTGTCCACCATGGAGAAATCTTCAACTTCACCTGCAACTAGCAACGCTATAAGAGGGGTTGAGCAAAAGTGGTAACATAGCCAAACAACGGTTTGCATAGGAAAGGTGTCAAAGGTTAGAGGTTCATGGCAATATGGGATGGCTTGAAGAGCAAATGATAGGTAACGCAGCATAGCGATAGAACGAAGCAACTAGCATAGCAATGATAGTAGTGAGATCCAGGGTAGCGGTCATCTTGCCTGAAATCCCGCTAGGAAGAAGAACGAGTCCATGAATAAGAAGAACGGATGAAGCCGAACCAACCGTAGACGAACGAATCCTCACGATCGCAACGAAACGGGAGCTATCGAGAAGAAGCACACAACATGGTAAACACACCACACATGAACAAGACATGATGCACAACAAGCATGATGCATGACAAAGCTACATGAAGCTACTCATGGCAAGAGATGATGCAAACAAGAACAACACATCAAAACAAGTTTAAATGAGGCCGAAAACAACATATAACAATTTCGGTAAGTCATCATATGCATATTTCAAAATTGGTCCAGAACTGAATAAACATTAAGTTGAAGTTGTTAAACAGCAAGTTAAAGAGCACCAAGAGGATCTACACAAAATTCTAGTCAAGTTACATATAAAGTTCATTAGATTCGGAGCTACGGCCTAGAAGATATGAGCAAAACAAGTTAAACATGGCATTGAGGCAAAATGCATACAAACATCAAGCAAATACACCAAAACAAGGATGCAACATGATAATATGAAGCTACATGCAAAATCAAGCAAGTTTCATATAGAGCACACTCAAAACGGAGCATCGGTGCAACACACACACACTATACAAGTCATAACAACAATCTGTCCATAACAGCAACTAGGCATCTTACAAGCATCAAAACAATATGCTACAGCATCCCAAAATAATAACAAAAGGCATGGGCATGATGTACAGGTAAAGGACAACAAAACATGAACACTGAGCTATCTCCAGAAACAACTAGAACATGCTCAAAAGGACATGGAAAGATTGCAAATATTAACAGTTTCAGATTTTAGCAGAAATAACATCAGGTTGCAATGTTTAGAGCTATCAAACAACATGTTACAGGAACTTATCATGGCAAACAAAGGCATGGCATGAATCTACGAATTGCATAGATCAAAAGTCCCTTACTGACCATGAGCCAAAAAGGATCGGAAAATATGATGGCACCTATGTAAACATGGCAAGTTATATTACAGATTCATACATGGCAGAAACAACAATAAGTAGGCATGTTGGTGAGCTTGTACCACTCACCACAAAGCAATACATGGCATGGCAAGGCAACCATCAGTAAGAAGACATGTTTATGAAGCTAAGCATGGCAAGAGCAAGGTCATAGGGTGCATGGATCACTAGCAAAACACATGGGAACAAGTGAACTTAATGTTAACAGGCTGACAGCAACATCATTTAGCAAACTTTAGAGCAAGATATGAACAATCTACAGCAAGCTATAAATGCAACTAGCGGCATGGATGGATAGAGCATGACATGTAGATCAAAACATGTTTATAGAGCATCTCCAGATTATGCATATAATGATTAGTAGAAGCATGTTAACATAGCAACAAAATATAACAGAATCTGTCTAGCAAAACAGCAACAGCAAGTGCACTACTTAACAAGCTCGATTCACTCACCACAAGTCATTGCATGACAAGATAAGCATATAGTCCTCAAGAAGACATGTTTGTGAAACAAACCAAGGCAAGAACAAGTCCATAGCATACAAGGATCAACTATAGCAACCTTGGCCAAATTGAATAACACGCAAACAATCTGCCAGGAAACATTTTGAAGCAAAAGTAGAGCACGAAAATGACATGCTAGACTACTCCATAATTGCAAACAAGGGCATGAATGGATAGACAATAACCATATGTTCAAAACACCCTTACTGAAGTATCTCAAAATATGCATGGATCTCTCTGTGGCATCAAGTTTACATGGCATCAAAATAACAGCAGAGCAGGAACTAAAATCAGCAATATCACGAAGCCTAGTTTGCATGCTTGTGCAAGTCACCACATTGATCACAAAAATACATGGCATACACCCCTGGAAAGATGGCATGGCATAGATCAAAACACATGAAGACATCAACCTCATAGGATGCACACATCAAACATGGCAAAAATGACAAATGAGCAAGTTATAACAGTTTCAGCAGATTAACATCAACATGCACTCTTCCAACAGCATTTCGGGCATCAAGATGAGCTCAAATGAAAATGATGAAATGGGATGAAATGATGTACTCGTCCAGACGAACAATTTGACATATTACACGCACAAAACGGAGCTACAGATGCAGAGATACAACATGATGAACATGGCATGATAATGCAAACATTTCAGGACTTAGACGAATTTCGTGGTAAGTCAACCTTCGGCACGGATTTCGAGGCAGGCTGGATCTCGCCGGAGTTGCGCGGGCGTCGCCGGAGTTGGACGGGGGAGGCGGATCCGGCGTCTCTCGCTGGGCGCTGGATCTGGCGCCGACGGCGGCGGCGGCGGCGAGACGCGGATCGAAGCGACGGGCGGACGGGCGGCGAACTCCGGCGACCGAGCGGCGGTGGCCGGGCGGGATTCCGCGGCGGGGAGCAGGATCCGCGGCGGCGGGCGGCTTCGACGGCGGCGCGAGAGAAGGTCATCGCGGCAGAGGCGGAAGCCGCGGCGGCGACCCAGCGGGCGGCGGCGCGGCGAGGCACCGGGGGAGGCTTGTGATGGCCGTGGCGGCGGCGAGACGCTTGAGGCGCGGGCGGCGCTTCGAGGCTGGTTGTGCGGTGTGTGTGCTGGGGGAGGGCTGGCTGGGCCAGCAGGCGGCGTGGCGCGGGGAACGGCGGCGCGGGACAGGTGGCGGCTCCGGATTCGTCGGGCGGCGGCGGCGGACGCGTCCGGCGGCTGGACTGACATGTCCGTCGGCGGGAGGAGGAAGAGGCTAGGGTTTCGGGGGAAAATATCCGCGAATTTTGAAGGGGGAGGCACATTTATAGGTAGAGGGAGCTAGGAGAGTCCAAATGAGGTGCGGTTTTCGGCCACGCGATCGTGATCGAACGACCGAGAGCATGGAGGGGTGTTTGGTGGGTTTTGGGCCACTTTGAAAGGGGTGTTAGGCTGCACACAAAAGAGGCCTTCACGGTTACCCGGTTAACCGTTGGAGTATCAAACGACCTCCAAATGGCACGAAACTTGACAGGCGGTCTACAGGTGCTATACCAAGGCCGCTTGGCAAACCTCGGGCCATTCCGAGAAAGTTTAATACCCGCTCACAACAGAAGAGAAGAAGGGGACGCCGGGGAACATAGGAGCGCCGGATTGCAAAACGGACAACGGGGAAAATGCTCGGATGCATGCGACGAACACGTATGCGAAATGAGATGCACATGATGACATGATATGAAATGCAGATGATGACATGGCAAAGTGCAACACGCAAGCAAATGACATGGCAACAACGGCGAATAACTGGCAGACACCTGGCGCAACGAATCCGGGGCGTTACACTTATGCATGTTACATGTCTCTCCAAAGCTTTACCTGCTACCTTTCAAATCATTTACCTAAGGCTTTGATGTATGTTGCCATCAATTACCACAAAGGGGAGGATTGAAAGCACAAGTACTCCCTGGTGATTTTGGTAATTAATGTCAACATATCTCTTGTTGGACTAATGCATTTATCTAGTGTATTTCAAACAAGTTAAACAATGGTTGGAAAGGACAAGAGGATGTGGAACCCCTTCAAAATGCTAAGGACACATATTGGCAAAAGCTCAAGACTCTTCATTTCTATTTTAGTGATCCAAGATCACATTGAGTCCATAGGAAAGCCAATACTATTAAAAGGGGATGAGGTGTTGCTTAATGGCTTGCTTGCTCAAATGTTTAGTGATATTGCTCCAAATCCCTCAACCACTTTCTCATTCCAAATATGTCAAAATCCTAAACTCCAACTCGGCCCCACCAATTTATTCCATCCGGAGCCACCGAGTTCATATGACGTAGCCACTGCTAGAAACCCTAAATAGTTCGGTCACGCCGAAATTCCTAACGTTCACATTTTGAACTAAATCGGTCTCACCAAGATGGCCTTGCCAATTCTTTGTTGCATGTTGCAATTATTTTGGTCTCACCGAAATAGCAATCGGTACCACCGAGTTGGCTTGACATTTTCTTTGTTGCCTTATTGCTTCACTTCGGTCTCACCGATTTGATGCAATAGGTGCCACCGAGTTGATGTTTGCCCTAAGTCCTAGCACATCGGTCCCACCAAGTTGTTCTGGTTGGTCCCACCGAAATTCCTAACGTTCACATTTTGAACTAAATCGGTCTCACCGAGTTCTTCTATTCGGTCTGACCGAGTTGGGTCAAATGTGTGTTACAGTTGGATTTTGTGTGGAGGCTATATATACCCCTCCACCCCCTTCTCCATATGTGAGAGAGCCATCAGAACGTGCCTACACTTCCAGCATACATTTTCTGAGAGAGAACCACCTACTCATGTGTTGAGATCAAGATATTCCAATCCTACCACAAGATTTTTGATTTCTAGCCTTCCCCAAGCTGCTTTCCACTCAAATCATCTTTCCACCATATCCAAATCTGTGAGAGAGAGAGTTGAGTGTTGGGGAGACTATCATTTGAAGCACAAGAGCAAGGATTTCATCATCAACACACCATCTATTACCTTTTAAAGAGTGGTGTCTCCTAGATTGGTTAGATGTTGCTTGGGAGCCTCTGTCAAGATTGTGGAGTTTAACCAAGAAGTTTGTAAGGGCAAGGAGATCGTCTACTTCGTGAAGATCTATCCGAGTGAAGCAAGTCCTTCGTGGACGATGGCCATGGTGGAATAGACAACTTTGCTTTTTCGTCGACCCTTCGTGGGTGGAGCCTTCCGTGGACTCACGCAACCGTTACCCTTCGTGGGTTGAAGTCTCCATCAACGTGGATGTATGATAGCACCACCTATCGGAACCACACCAAAAATCTTCGTGTCTTCATTGCGTTTGCACACTCCAATCACATCCCTTTACTTTCTTGCAATTAGCATGCTTTACTCTTTCCGTTGCATATACTCTTGTCATGCTTGCTTGAAATGTATTGTGAATACTTAAACTTATGCTAAAACTCCACCTTAACTTGAAGAACCTAAAAATTGTCACTTTTTACTTGTGAAGGGTCTAATCACCCCCCTCTAGACCCCTCCTCTCGATCCTTTCAATGAGATCAACAGACTACAAACATGTATCTCTACCAAGAAAAGTCTAACAATATGCACCATCATATCGTACATACTAGCAATGTTATAACACAAGGGAATCATACAATAAAACATTCGGTCAACGTTTGAGAAAGTGCAAGCATGACATGGTATTGTACTAGGTAAACAAAATACATCGAGTAATTGTCAAGATGTCAAAAACTAAGTTTTATGCCACAAGAATAATTTCTATATAGGAGCACAAATATAATCATGACATAAAAGCATCCAACTATGTAATCTTGGATAATAAAGATCTACAAATATGAATAAGAACTACACAAAAGGTTCTAATAAAATACCACACAAAACATGTCATGTCACCCAGCTTTGGGAATGTAAGAAAATGGTCTTGAACCGTGATCAACACATAATCTAAATACTAATAATAGGCCTACCACAAGCAATTCATCACAAGCATGACTATGTTCTAATATAACATACTAATTCATGAAAACAATTATAAGGACGTAAACTGCAATATGATAGATTGTTAAATAACTATCGTAGGCATGACATGATTTTAAAATAACAAATACACATGCAAAAATGACGAAGTGAATATATAAAATATACCTAAGATATCTTCATGCTAGAGAATAAACTAAACTAAATAAAACATGCAGTAATTCATGATTAGATAAACAAAGCAAAGTTTAGAATAATTCCACATAAATATAAGCATGTCGAGCCTTCACCAAATATTGCATGCGTGCATAGAAGAGGACTATACACAATACAACAAATTGTCAAGTGGGAAACAACATGCAACACTTATTTAAATAACTACAATCGGAAACAAATAAATCTAATAAGTCACATGTCACACACAAAATTATGTGACCATTAGCATGCACTCCTAGGCATATCACTACCATAATAAAAAAAATAGACCAACAAGAAAAGTTTACCGAACTCAAAACGCTATAGGATTTTAAGCATAAACGACTATTTAAATCTACACTAAAACCAGATTGACCAAATAAGTGATCCAGCAAATCATATGTAACTCCTACGATTATGAAAGAATTAGGAGCGACTCCTAGGTATACATCACACAAGTAAAAAATGAATAGTGTAAGAAACATGCACGTAGTGCAATTCCCATTTGAACCAAACAAGTGTCTAATATGATATACGCAAAATCTAAACCACAAACGGGTTCCTCTAACCACTTAAAATGTTTCATCTATTGGGATCAAGATCAAATGATGAACAAAAACAATGGAAATATGCCTGTAATATTTGGTTCGTGCGATGGATAGCATCGACGCGCCCAGCGACAAAAATAAGAGGAACTATGATGTCTAGAGATAACACGAGTAATGTTTAGAAGGTGTGCAATACGAATTTGATAGTGGTTACCAAGTTTGATGGAACGTTGTGATGAACTTGACAAACAGTGTTGACGGACATACGGAATTCTGCGCTTGTGGTCAACGGATTGCGTACTTTCTTCTCTGAATGGATTCATGTCATGGAGAAGGATCTTCTGGCGCAGGGATTTGGATGAAGGTGCTTGGAGTCACCGGGAATGAGCACTCGTGTCCATGGAGCAGCAGTAGTTCGAGGAGAGTTCTTGGAAGAATTAGGAACAGAGAGGGCAAGGGTTGCTAGGGGATTGGAAGAGGAGGCGGAGGCGCACGTCTAGATATCTTTGGTTTTGGAAACGGTCAAAGATCAAGGGAGTTAGAAGAGGAGGAGGGTTATGGCTGTATGTTTCTTGTTCTCTGTACCTTTATGAACGAAGGTGCACAGGAAGAGGAAGCACAAGGGGCGCTCGCTCGCTGGAAGAGATGGAGAAATAGGCCAAGGAAGGAATGGAGGAGAAGAAATTAAAGGAGCGAAAATCCAACTCGGTGCCCTGGCTCATCTGCTCCCGAGCTACAGTAAATTCAAAAAAAATACTAAAAAAACTCAAAAAAATCATCTCTGTACTGGTTGTCAGTTTGCTATGTATGTATTGGGACCAATGTCAGTTAAGCTATCTTAGTATGGAAATGCATGTGATGTTTTGTTTCTGATCAAAATAAGTCTCTCAACTTTATACTAAAGTTAGTATGAAGTTGTACTAAGGTTAACACACTTATATTGGGACGGAGGAGTAGCATCTTTTCCAGAAAAAAGTAACATTGACATGTAGTACAATGAAAAAGAGTAGCAATCATAGCAGAAGGTACATTTTACCAAAAAAAAAATAGTACTATAACACTCATATCAAGTAGTACAATGTGCCAAAAAAAAAAAACAGTAGCAACATGTCTGAAAGTAGTGAAACATGTCTTGGTTGTCATAGTGAGGGGCCTTTTTTGCTATTGATGGTTTCCTTGCAAGCAGCAAGGTTGAACACACAGTGCTTAGGTACTACTACCTCTGTTTTAGTGGCATAAAATGTATTATATTTGTTTACAGAGGGAATACTTAAGAGCTTTGGCTGTGAACTTGGTTCAGAGGTCTTCAGGCTTCCAGCTTTCCTCCTTGCTTGATTGACAGCAACAGGTGTGGACTGCATAGCAATTCCCATCCTTTTTCTGTCATTGGCAGCCATAGGAACAACCTACAAATAAACATTCACATAGCACTGAGTTCACATTTCTAAAATGCATCTTAGTATGGCAATAGGACAAATATGAATTTAGCTACAAATAGAAAGTACCTTAGCTATATCTGCTTGAAATGTTTTTTTGTACTTGAAATGCATCAAAAGCTTCCTAGTCTTGTTTTCCTTTTTTTTGTTCCCTGTCTCACTAAGTATGCATTCCATTCATGTGCATTCCTGAGGAGAACAGGAAATAGGGGTCGGCGACGTACCTGCAGCCATGGTGTCGGCGGAGATGAGGGCCACGGCAACAACGACGACGGCAGAGGTGGCCAGGAGGATGCAGGCAGAGATGAAGAGACAATCAGGAAAGAAAGGCAGCCACAGTGCGATCAGGTGAAATACTCATCATCAAGCCACCTGAAATCCTCTCAGAAAACCACCCAGTGGAGAATTGCCCGGTTCTCAGAGACTTTGGGGGTTTCTGTCCAATTGAAGAGATATGTGGGGGGGCCTGATGTTTTGCTGCAGCTGAACACAACCTATCCGAAACAAACTGTTTCCCCTCTAAACCAGAAACCTTATCCGAGACAACCGTCATGTAATAAGCAACCAAAAGACACTACAGTTCCAAAGAAAAACTCGCTGACTGCAGCCCCCAGAACAGTGTTAAACATTCCGTTTGTCGATATTCTTTAGGTTGCCAGGAGGCGTTACCCGACTGGTTGCTACTCTGAATATTCAATTTCTACCAAATTTGTTTCAACTGTTACAGAACTTTCAGCTTCAACAAGCAGATGGTAGCCTATCAGTAGAAGATAAAAAGAAGCACATGAACATCATCCCCAACAGGGAATACTCTAGCTCTAGTTGGCGATACGAAAAACGAAACCATGGCCGTAACCAGAAAGTTCAAGCAGGACACACCTTTGTGCATAAACCATACGTATATGTTATGTTAACTGGCAAGTGTTTGGTTAAAGGCTTGGATTTATAACCGGCACCTTTACCAAGCTTGTCACCAGGCATGGTTCCCCTACTCTAAATGGAGAGTTACATGGTGATTATCATTAGTATATTACTTGCTATCAAGCTGACTTCATACATAGGAAAACGACGATAAGGCATGAAAGTTACCACCAAGACTAGAAGCTCCAGAATGCTGCCATATGCTGATTGGGCATGGGATTTCCAGAAAGATTGGTCCAAAGCAGAACATGCCAATTGAACACGATTTCCTTGAGAAGACCAATTCAAAGCAAAACCAGTAAACACGGCACTAGCGCACAATATTGGGTGCAGATTGCAAGAGAAACCCCATAAAACAAAAACAAAAACGCTGCACTGGAATTGGTTGCTGAAGCAATTGACTTTGTCATACCTGATACTGCACTGTTACTGCTAGTATATAAACATCCGTAGCATCAAAGCTCACAAGGGCACAGCTGCACACCGCTGCTATTCCCATACTCCAACGATCACAGATCCACAATCTACCAAACTTACTAGCACCATGGTTGCTGAGTGGTCAGTTGGGCTTTTCGACTGCTTTGGGGATTTCCACACCTGTATGCAGACCTAGCTTTTGTTCTGTTCTTCTTGCACCCCTTGTACATGGGTTTCATGAGCAGCATGCAAACTTGCAAAGTACTCATCTATGTTCCATTCCATTTCCAAACATTGCAGGTTGCTTGACTTTCTGGTGCCCCTGTGTTACCTTTGGTCGTCTTGCTGGGATTGTGGACAAAGGCTCCCCATGTATGTGTTTCGCTTAGATTTCGTGCTTGGGTTGAAGCATAAAAATTATCCATCTTTGTGGCTGAGTCTCCTTGTTTTCAGCATGCTGCATGAATGGGACCCTGTATGTTTGCCTGGCTTGCGTAGGCTGCAACTGGTTGTATTCTTGTACCAAACGCTCGGCGATGCGGTCGCAATACAACTTGAAAGCATCGCCCTGCATGGACTGCTGTGTCCACTTCTTCTGTGAGAGTTGCGCGCTATGCCAAGAGTACAAGGAGCTGGAAAACCGTGGCTTCAACATGGCCAAAGGTCGCTGCGTCTTACTGAAAGAATGCATAGTCAAGAAAATTCATGCGTTTCACAAAGGCAAAGTAATCATGACTAAATCATTAAATTTGCAGGATGGGAAGGTAGCAACAAGATGGTGGGATGTGTGCAAGGCATGAAAGCACCTGGGAAGCAAGGGATGTGTTTCTAGAACATGTCCATAAAATGATGCTCTTAGCTCTCCTGTTCTCTGTTAATTTTCATTTCATGATGTTCTACAACATCCAAAGGGGAAATAAAGGCAGGTCTAGTGACTTTGCTCCATTTGGCAATCAAGTTGTTAAATCTCCTTTTATCAGTCCTTGTGGTTTTGATTCAGTTTTCGTACTTCCATTTATGTCCTAACACAGCAGGCAACATACATTATGTGATCTGTCACTTGACAAGCATTATATGGTTGTAGATTGTACTGAAGTTAGTGGCCTGTGAACTAAATTGCAGTGCTCAAACTGTAAAGCTATGAATCTCTTGACTCAATACTGACTGCCGAACTGGCATGAGGAAGGCATCCTGTATGCTTGAGATGATTGAAGAAAAGATATGATAACAAAAAACTACACAACAAAGCAAGAAATTTCGAGAAAGGTTGGACATATACAGAAGCTCATAATTGAGATGGCAAAAAAAAAATCACACGGGAGGTAGTTCACCCGCATGAAACATGAAACGTTGTCCTAAGGAAGATATAAACCACAGGGCAAAAAGAAATCAAACCGGAATATGGACCATGTTGCATGCATGGTGTAGTCATTGTACGTTGACTTCATGGTACCCTCTAGTCCTGTAGCCAATCAGTTCGGGCCAGATCAGCGAATTCCTCATCTCAAAACTTTAAGAGCAAACCCTGGCACACAAAGGGGACTTTACAGTATATGATATTGGATCTCCACATAATAACTGTGCAATATTCATTAATTACTTAGCTATCTGTAGACTTGGACAGGGAGAAGTTACGACCAACACTTTTACAAGCTAATCACCAGGCATGGTTCCCCCATTTTAGACCGAGATTGACATGGTGATTATCATCAGTATTTTACTATCAGGCTGATTTCATACATAAGGAAAACGACGATACGGCATGGAAATTACCACCAAAGCTGGAAGCTCCAAAGTGCTGACATATGCTGATTCAGCATGGGATTTCCGAAAGATTGATCCAAAGCAGAACATGCCAATTGAACACGGTGTCCTTGGGAAGACCAATCCAAAGCCAAACCTGTAAACACAGCATTAGCGTACAACAACTGGTGCAGATTGCAAGAGAAAGCCGGTAAAAACAAGAAAGAAATTTCTGCACTGGAATTGGTTGAATCAATTGACCTTTTCATATCTTCTAACTAGTACTGCACCATTACTGCTAGTATATAAACATTGGTTGCTCACAAAGGCATAGCTGCACACCACGCTATTCCCAACTCCATAGATTACAAATTCACAATCTACCAAACTAACTAGTACCATGGTTGCGGAGTGGTCAGTTGGGCTTTTCGACTGCCTTGACGATTTCGACATCTGTATGCAGAGCTAGCCTTTTTTTTGTTCTTCTTGCGCCTCTTATACATGGGTTTCGTAAAGCAGCATGCAAAGTACTGGGGGACTGGATTATTTACCCCCTTTGTAGTACTCACCTGTGTATCATTCTATTTCCTAACATTGCAGGTTGCTTGACTTGCTTGTGCCCCTGTGTTACCTTTGGCCGCATTGCTGAGATTGCAGACAAAGGCTCCACATGTAGGTGTTTCTCTTAGAACTTGTGCTTGGTTTGAAGCATAAAAATCATCGATCTTCTCGGCTGACTCTCCTCGTTTTCAGCATGCTGCATGAGTGGGACCCTGTATGTTTGCCTGTCGCTCTTATGCTGCCACTGGTTGTATTCTTTTCCCAAACGCTCGGCGATGCGGTCTCAATATAACTTGCAAGAATGGCCCTTCATGGACTGGTACGTCCACCTCCACTACCCGAGTTGCGCGCTATGCCAAGAGTACAGGGAGCTGGAAAATCGTGGCTTCAACATGGCCAAAGGTCTCTGCGTCTTACTGAAAGAAAGCATAATCATGAGTATTAATGTTAACAAATAAGAAATAATCATGACTAAATCATGCTCTACACCATTTACATTTGCAGGATGGAAAGGTAGCAACAAGTTTGTAGGATGTGTGCAAGGCATGAAAGCACCAGTGAAGCAAGCGATGTGCTTCTAGAACATGTCCATAATTTGATGGCTATGAATATGATGATTGGCTCTCCTGTTTTCTGTTAATTCTCGTTTCGCGATGTTCTCCAACATCCAAAGGGATAATAAAGGCAGGCTTATATGACTTGCTCCATTTGGTAACCAAGTTGTTAAATATCCTTTTATCTGTCCTTGTGATTTTGGTTCAATTTCTTACTTTCATTTATGTTTTCTCACACCAGCAGGCAACATATATTATGTGATCTGTTACTTGACGTCTTGACGACAGTCGAGCATTATATGGTCGTAGACCATACTGAAGTTTAGTGGCATATGAACTAAAATGTACTGCTCAATTTGTAAAGCTATGAATCTCTTGACTCGGTACTGACTGCTGAACTGGATATGAAATATAATACTTGAAGATTGGATATCTTCTATGCTTAAGATGATTAAAAAAGTACTGTTCAATTATGACAAAAATTCACACAAGAGATAGTTCAGCCACACGAAACATTGTCCTAGGAAAGATAAAACCACAGGGCAAAAAGGTAAAAATCAAACCAGAATATGGACCATATTGTCAATGTCATGCATGCATGATGTAGTCCTTGTACATTGACTGCGCATTAGCCTGTCCTGTAGCCAATCAGTTTGGGCCAGATCAGCGAATTCTTTAGCTCAAGACTTGCAAGAGCAACCCTGGCACACCAACAATGGTACTTCACGGTGTATGACAGATGGTCTCCACATAACTGTGCAAATTGGTCAATATCTTAGCTATCTGTAGGTTATACAATTTGTACAGCACAGATAGCGGAGCCAGATAATGCCCCCCAAATGCAAATGGACAAAGCCCAAAGCGAGCACAGAACTGGAGGCGATTAAGAAACTCGAAAACAGCAACCGAAATTTGGGGCTTTTATTAAGGGTACAGTATGAGCTCCATCAAGGAAATCTCGGAAGCATAAGATCTTATCCAACTCGAATTTCCATTAAAAAGTCTCCCAGAAAAAGCCTCAGAAAGAGGACTGCAGTGACATTTTCCATAGCTTCAATCAGGTGTTGCACGACTAATGAAACTGAAAACATAGTGAGACTGGATTCCAACCATCGTGTGAGGACCTCAAATTGTTATCATCGTCAGCCCACGAATTCCAATCATCATAGCAGCTATTACTTGCCAAGTAATGAATGATGAAAAGAACAAAAGGAGTCTATGCTACAACCAAAACTGGAAGTTCCAACTAGCTGCCAGATGCTAGCTGAGCATAAGATTTCCCGAAGGAGCAATCAAACAGAACAAGCCAAGTGAACATGATGTGACTAAAAACGCTAATTTACAGCAAAACCTGTAAACACAACATACAAGATTAAAGTGCAAGAAGAAAACAGAAAGCCCATGAGACAACAAAAATGATGCACTGGAATCTACTATGAGCAGATACTTGTGCAAATGGGCACTGATACCATGTTGTTGCTAGTTTATAAATACCAACAGGATCAAGGTATTCTTGCTCACAAAGGCACAGCTACACACCATCTATTTCCATATTCCACAGATCACAACCACAAGAAACAGCAGCGTGTCAGGGAAGTGGTCGGTTGGGCTTTGTGACTGCTTTGGAGATTGCGGCACCTCCATGGAGAACTATCTTTCATGCTCTTCTCACAAGTTCTTATGGCTTATACATTGGGGGGGTTATAAGAGTGCATTTCACTTACATCCTGATGCTTCATTTTTGTGGCTAATGCTGCAGGTTGCTTGACTTGTTGGTGCCCCTGCATTACATTTGGTCGCATTGCTGAGGTTGTGGACAGAGGCTCAGGATGTATGTGCTTCAATTACAATTTGCGCTTGGGATCAAGCATAAAAACATACATCTTGTTGGCTAACTCCCCTTGTTCCAGCATGCTGCATGCATGGGACCCTGTATGTTTTGCTAGGATCCATAGGCTGCAACTGGTTGTATTCTTGTACCAAACGTTCCTCAATGCGGGCACAGTACAACTTCCAAGGATCACCCTGCATGGACTGCTTTGTTCACATGTGCTGTGAGAGTTGCGCACTATGCCGAGAGTACAAGCAGCTGGAAAATCGTGGCTTCAACATGTCCAAAGGTATCTCTCCTTGCTGAAACAAAATATAAAACAAAACATGCATGTTCACAACACAAGCTTTAATGACTAAAAATACTAAACTGTGATCTACATCACATTTGCAGGATGGGAAGGTAGCAACAAGATAACAGAAGGCATGGCAGCACCAGAAAAACAAGGGATGGATGTGCTTTTAGACCATGAATAAATCCAGAATTTGGTGCTTGTGATGGTTGGCACTTCTCTTCAATAGCTTTCCATTGATCCCCATTTCCCTATGTTCTTCAAACATAAAGGCAGGCTTATATCCCTGCCACATTTGGTTATCAAGTTGTTGAAGCTCCTTTTATGCATCCTTCTGTTTAGGTTTAATTTTCTTGCTTTTACTTATACCCCAACATCAGCAGGCAATATATATTATATAACTTGCTACTCGTTGAGCAAGCTGTTAATTGGTTATACAGGCCCATGGACTGTTACATAGAAATATACCACTTATTTCAAAATGCAGTGAGTCATTAGTCCAGTAATCCACCACTCAGTGCCAAACTGGCATAAGCAAATAAGTGCTTACGTAAGGACAAGGCATCATCCCAGTAGAATTTAAATGATTAACTAAAGAATTTTGTGATAAAAATGACTAGACAGGACATCAATGAATTTTTTGAAGGTTGCTATCTATAAAACCTCATAACTGAAATGCCAACACAGAGAAGTTCAACTATAACAAAACATTTTCCTAAAAAAACCGGGAAAAAGGTGTGTACCTAAAATCATTCTCATCAAAGTTCCATTTCTGGGGATGATCATATCTGCTATACAAAACATATTCCGGCAGAAGGCTTCAACTCCAACTGTGCTCAAATATCCACCAAAATCGCAGTGCTCTCTTTTGTAGATAGTCAATTGCACATGCTTGCATGCAACATTTGCTGCTCATGATTTCTGTTCTCTCTGACAATATAAGGCCAGTTTGCATTGGCATTTCACTTGCAAGTTCTGCAGATCTGTCGATCTTTCTCACACACATTGATTGCATCCATATGTTTGGGTTTCCTTGAGAAGGACCCCTTCTACACCAGAATTCCACCACTATAATCTACAAAAAGATCAAACTGCCTGGCTGGCCGGTATTCCTGCAGTTCTCCGATTACATGTCCTGAGAAGAAAAACTAGCAGGTTGGGAATCAATTCTCTTTGACCAGCAAGCAAGACAACAACCCAAACAATTTCCATGTGCAGATAGATGTGCCATCCCTTCATAGCAATGTCACTCTTATTGCTTTAGTGTATCACAAGATATCATCATTCGTTCAACAATTTGTCTAGAGGGGCATCAGGCTTACATACACCAATCACCGGTTATCATCACCAAACAACACCTTGTAAAACCTCCGTCTTTCCTCCCTCTTCTCCGCACTATCCAACGCCCCTGCCTCATCTTCGAGCTCCTCTTCTTCCTTCTTCACATCAACTTCACCTTTCCTCCTCTTCTTCTCCAAATTCACAGCACGTCGCCGCTGATTAAATTCGTGCAGACCCTCCTGCATCAGTTCCCCGAGTCTATCCTTTGCTGCCACCACTGGATCCTTCACCCTCAGCTCAGACCCCTCGTAACCCTCACGGAGCACCGCCGTGTGAATCTTGTACCGATTCGACACATAGAAGAGGCAAGAATGCCGGAGCAGCATCCTAGCTGTGTCTTCTGGCAGCCCAAACTCCCATCTGAAGTGCTCTAGCTTCATAATCGAAATCTTCTTCCACAAGGTGAGCGAAAGAAGCTCGTGAACCACAGCCACCGCAAGCTTCTCAGCCTCTGCGTCTGTGCCAGGCACCGCCCCGTCCTCCGAGTAGGGCGAAATGTAGGGTGTGGAGTTGAAGTCCTCCATCTTGTCGTGGGACTTGGCCCAAGAGGACGGCAACGAGCAGGTGAACCGCGGGAGGGAGTTGCTCGCCGAGGCAGCGGCCTCGACGGCAGAGACCGCGCGGGAAGGGACCCATCGGAGCAGCTCCAGCTCTGCGGCATTGCGGCGGTGAGGGTACGGGTTGGCGAGGCGGAAGAGGTCGGTGTGGGCGGGGAGGATGCGGAGGAGGTAGTCGTCGGGGAGGCCGAGCGGGCCGCGCAGCGCGGCGAGCTTGGAGACCGGGAGGCGGCGCCCGCGGGCGAGCATGAGCACGCGCGCGAGGCGGTCGGCCATGGCCGGCTCGGACGCGGTGACGGCGGCCTCCTCGGCGTCGACGAGCTCCGCCATCCGCTTGGTGAAGCCGAAGCAGAGCTCACCGCCGCTCCCGGCCGGGCCTTCGCCGGTGAAGAGCTCGAAGCAGGAAGGGTACTTGCGGAGCCAGTTGGCGGCGCGGCCGAGGAGGTCGAGCGTCTTGAAGCGGGACTGGAGGAGGCGGACGGGGGCGGAGCGGGACGGGAAGCGGAGGAGGAGGCGCTTGATCTGGTTGTTCACGATCCAGCGCCGGTTGCGGCGGAGGGCCGCCTCCAGAGCCGGGTCCTTCGGAGACGACCACCGCGCCATGAGCGCCCTTCAGCGGCGGCGGTGGCGGCTGGAAAGGGGTAATGAGAGTGATTGGGCTTATTTTGCTCATGGGCTGATAGTCTATTTTATCTGCGCTGGTGCTACTCGGCTATGGCAGTAGGAACCTTTTTTCTTCTGTTATTTTCCGTTTCGAGCATAGAGAAACTAGTTTTGAGGCCCACTCGCTAGCTAAAGGAGCTGCGTCTCTGGCGGTGGGTCGCCACGTGTGGCTAGGGTTTTTGCCCGACATTGCTTGTATTCCTCGACTTTTAAGTTCTGAATAAAGCCCCTAGCTACCTTCAAAAAAAAAAAGGCTATGGTTGCATTCATTTGGTTAACGTGGCTAGACTCAAAAAAATGGAACCTCCTAAGAGCCCAGTTCGGCCGGCCCACGAACGCGCTGCGCAGCAAACTCATAAGAGCGAAAAAAAGAGCAAAAATAAGTGGCCCTCTCCAAGATTCGAACTCGAGCCATTGCCTTCACTTACGAGTGTGCATAACCAACTGTAGTGAATGATAAAAGCGCCAACAATATAAGAACATATGCCCCCGCTATTTATTTCATATGTAATATATCACTTAGTTTTTTTGAATTATTTAAAAAAATCATGAATTTGAATATCAATTTAGAAAAAAAATCGTCATTTTCAAAGAAAATTTCACAAATTTCAAAAGAGTTTCATTGATTTTGAAAAACAGATCATTGAATTTGAAAAAAGTTCATCTAATTTGAAAAAACAATCATTTGATTTGAAAAATGTTCACCGATTTAAAAAACATCATTCCCTAAAAATCATCAGTTGGAAAAAAGTCATTGATTTTAAAAGAGTTCATTGGTTTTGAAAGAAAGTACATCAATTTGTAAAAAAAGTTCGTCGATTTGGAAAAACAATTATTTATTTTGAAAAAAGATCTTCAATTTTTTAAAAATTTCATCAATTTTGAAAATATATCATTCAATTTTAAAAATAAAATAAGACAAAAGGATAAAAACCCGAACAAAACCATTTCAAATCAAAAAGTAAAACAGGGAAAGAAAAAAGAAATGGAGAAAGAAAAGACGTAAGAAGAAAAGAATGAAGAATATATATCTAAGCACATGAATTGAGGACGGTGGGGTAGTTAGTGCAGCGTACAAATGACCAGGAGTCTGCTGGTTCGGATCACCACATCGGACGCGCATGCAGTTATTTGGGTTTTAATAACAGAAAAGAAAAAAGAAAGCCAGTTTGCAAAAAAATAGCAACAGGCGCCAGAAGCGTCAAATAGGGAATGCCCCCAAAAAAGGACAACGTGGCTCCCAGCTCCTCCTATTCGGCCCAATTACCTTTTTTAACCTTCAAAAAATATGTGCGCGGTGTGAGATTCAAACTCCAGACCTTACAGTTTAACCTTCAAAAAATGTGTGCATGACGTGAGATTCAAACTCCAGACCTCACAGTTTACAACCACCCGCAGTAACCGCCTATTGTGCCTACTTACTTCTATGTCAAATATAATGCTAATAAAATAAAAACGCCTTCCCTGTCAGGTCTCCCTTTTTCGGCTTTGTTTGGCCAGTTTTTCTTTGGAGTTTTCTTTTTGTTTAATTTTTTTACAGGCAACTATTTTTACTTTTTTCCCAATTCTTAAATTGCCGAATATTATTTTAAATTTGTGAACATTTCTCCACGCGAGAGAACATTTTTCTTAAATTTGTGAACTTTTTTAAAACTTGTGAACTCTTTTTCAAATCCATGAATATCTTTCAAATACATAAACTATTTTCAGTTTCGAACTTTTTTATAAAAATCCGTGAATTTTTTTCTAATTCATGATTTTTTTTCTCAAAACTGCTGAACTTTTTACAAATTCGTGAATTGGTTTTGATAATATATGAACTTTTCCAAAAAAAATTGAAATTATGAGATTATTTAAACTTTATGATTTTTTTCAAACTCGTGAACTTTTTCACAAATTGACAAATACCTTTCAATTTTCCAAGTTTTTTGTTCAAATCTATGATTCTTTTTATGCCATTCGCTAACTTTTTTCAAATCCGTGAATATATAATTTATGGATGTTTTCCCAATTCATATTTGTTATAGAATCCGTGGCAATGTTTTGAATTTGTGGGCATTTTTTAAATGCATTCATGATCTTTCTTTGAATTTGTGAACTTTCTTTAATTCCTGAGCTTTATTTGAATTGATTATTTTTTTCCATTTTTGCAAAAAAAAATCAGAAAACCGTGAACATTTTCCAAATACGTGAACTTTTTGTATAAATAAGTATTCTTTTTTAAGTTAGCAGTCAACAATCAAAGTTCACGAAATACCAAATGAGAAAAAACAACAAATGAGCACCCGCATGAGTGAGACTGGGAAGGGAGAGATCTGTTACTGGTTTGGCCCGTTCTGCGGCGTGCAGGGCTGGTTCTTAAACCGGCACGTAAAGCGCCAACAAGGAGCTCTCAGCGTGGCTCGTGGATCATGTTCCTCGCGAAGGTCGGGGAATAGCAAATTAAACACGCCCCGCAAGTAAAGATTGGGCCGGCCCAAACAGCAGGGTGTCCCTACTGGTTTGGGAAGGTTATAGAACCTTCTCATACCGGTTTTTTGTTTTTCCTGTGTTTCTTATTATTCTGTCATCATTTTTTATTTTTATTTTTTTTGCTTTTTTGGGGTTTTCTAGTTTTCCTTTTATTTCGTGAACATTTTTTTAATTTGCGAACATTCTTAGAAACCATGGATGTTTTTTTGAATTCATGAACATTTTTTAGAAATTAATGTTTTTAAATTTTGATTTTTGTGTAAAATATGCGACATTTCTTTAAATTCGGGAACATTTTGCGAATTTGTGAAGATTTCTTGAAATAAAGGAACAATTTTCCAATTTATGAAATGTTTTCTAATCTCTACTACCTAAAAGATACGTAAGGTTCCCTCTCCCCTCTTACGTTCTCCTTTTCGTCCTCCCTCGCACGTCCTCCCACCTCTTCGTTGTTTTTTTTCCGCCCTTTGTCCCACCTGTTTTTTTCTTCGGCTTTTCCCTACGTGAGTGATCGCACTTTCAAGTTTTTTCGTTCCACCACCACGCCCCAGCCGCTGTTGCGTGTGTGGGCTACGTTAGGGCTTCTTCCTCCAGATCCCATCTCCTCGTCGTTTGATGCTCCAGCGCCACCGTCCTCTCTCTCTCTCTCTCTCTCTCTCTCTCTCTCTCTGTGTGTGTGTGTGTGTGTGTGTGTGGTCACCAACGGCGCCAGCCAGCAGATGTGCACATGCGCGTGGCGGCGGTGGCGGAGACTGGAGTGCGAACTCTGTAGACACGTTTTGCATAGATCGCTTGTGTTTTGTGCGGACTCGAGCCTCTGGCAATCCAGTTATCTACACGCTAGAAATCTCTACTACCTAAAAGATACGTAAGGTTCCCTCTCCCCTCTTACGTTCTCCTTTTCGTCCTCCCTCGCACGTCCTCCCACCTCTTCGTTGTTGTTTTTTCGCCCTTTGTCCCACCTGGTTTTTCCCTTCGGCTTTTCCCTACGTGAGTGATCCCCCTTCCAAGTTTTTTCGTTCCACCACCACGCCCCAGCCGCCGTTGCGTGTGTGGGCTATGTTAGGGTTTCTTCCTCCAGATCCCATCTCCTCGTCGTATGATGCTCCAGCGCCGCCGTCCTCCTCTCTCTCTCTCTCTCTCTCTCTCTCTCTCTGTGTGTGTGTGTGTGTGTGTGTGTGTGTGTGTGTGGTCACCCAACGGCACCAGCCAGCAGATGTGCACATGCGCGTGGCGGCGGCTGCGGAGACTGGAGTGCGAACTAGGGTTCCTGCTTCCGCTAGACACGTTGTGCATAGATTGCTTGTGTTTTGTGCGGACTCGAGCCTCTGGCAATCCAGTTATCTACACGCTAGAAATAAAGCAAGAAAGAAACGAAGTCTAGATTCTTGGCAATCCAATCATGTATGCCATGTGTTGCTGTGTGTTTCCAGACGTGGCACAACTCATGTAGTCTTGCCGAAAAAGGGTTTCCCCCCGCTTTGTATACAAAGCAACCAACCGAACATCCCACGATAGGTGATGGGGCGGAAGCAGCACAGTCACGCCCAAAAGGAAAGAAAGAGAAAATAGAAAAGAAACTAATGCCAACAACGGCGGATCGACAAAAAAACGAAGAAGCCTCGAGGCCGCTGCACCCACCGGAGATCGCCCACCAAGCTCCGAGCTTCCGAAGCGCCGGTACCAATCAGCACCTTCAAGAAGGAACACGACGATGACGACGCTGCTGCCAAGGGTTTCCCCCGATACGCTGTGAGGAGAGAGGAAGGGTAGCCCCGACGCCCTTCAGGAAGGTCAGGCGGTACCCACAAGTCCCACCGCGTCAGTGTCGGCCAAGCCAACAGAGATTTCTCCTGATCCCAACCACCACCTCAGGCACTCCAGAGCTCGCCACCAAACAGACCCTCACCCTGCGCCAACCCGGTCACCAAGCTTCTCACGTCGTCTCACCACGGCACCGTGAAGCATGGTCCGCACAAAGAAGGAGAGGAGTCGGGACTAAAGCGGCGAAGACCGCTGCGACGACGCGGAGGGCCCCTCCACCGTCTCGACGGTAGCCGATCGAACGCAATAGCATGAACATACCGGGCGGTGGCCGCCGACAGCCCGCCGGGATCTCCGAGGCCGTAAAGTTCCCGCCAGCGCTGCTGCAGCCGCACGCCGTCGCCGCCGCCGCATCCGTCGCGCCCCGCCTCCCCGCGACAGAGAGCCGCCAAGTGGAAGCACCACCACCACGCCGCCGCCGCCACCACCACCAGTCGCCGGACCGCCACCGCCGAAGTCGCACCACCACCGCACACCAGCGGAGGGAACCAACGCAGCCGCCGAGGGCCCGGCGGACCCCAGCCGCCGCCACGCCGCCCGCAGTTCGCGCCGCCTGCCGGACGGGACGGCCGCCACCGCGAGGCGCATACCAAGGTAATCTTCATGTGTGCCAAGTCCTTTCCGGCGTCAAGGTAATCTGGCCGAAATCAATCAAACACATCTGGCCGGAAAGTGAAAGTCGTAGTAATCAATCTGACGAGCTAATGTTGATGCGTCAGGGACGGGGCATCGTCTCGCCCCTGATGGCTGGGGCAAGAAGGATTACCTAGAATTGCCCGGGTGACATATTGGGTTTATTATGGTAGCACTTGTGAACTTGATAATTTGATTTCCTGTGTACTTGTATTCTGCCAACCAAGAAGAATCTCAAGCCTTCTTTTTGTTTTTTTATTCTGTGCGTTTTTAATTTGTTTTACCTTACCTTTTTGCTAGCCTTCATTAATCAGAACAACTATATGAGTCCAAAGAACGTTGTTACAGAAACATTTGTGAGTTAAGTACAGTAATTTGGTGGCTGACATGTTATCCTGAATTTTCATTTACTTCCATGAATTAAATCTGAGTTGTAAGTTTTGGTGGCTAATATGTGTGTGGGCTGGGTCTGAAGATGCTTGTTGTTGCATTACTTTGTCCCTTCCAGTTTGAGTTAAATAAAAAATATTTCCTTGGACAGTAAATTTCATTTTGGCTAACTAAATTGCAGTAATTTAATCAAATCTATCCAGAGAGGGGACCGTGATCAATGAATATAAACATTCATATTCTTTTTTCCTACGATACGTCTAAATGTTCTTCCTCCCTCTGTTTGGATAGATTCTTGAGTAGCAATGCGAAGGGTCATGAAAGTGACATGCATTTCAGATCATTGTGTTGCATGGGATAATAGACTTATTGTCCTTGACGGCCATAGTTTTTTTCACCATTGGTTTCAACTCATTGGTAGTGCAAAAATCTAATATTTTTCTCAACTGATAGCAACTGTCTAAAGTTTAATATTGAGAGTGTTAAGCAATCTTTGTTTTTTTGAGAAAAATTTTAGGTTTCGACGATAGGAATTCTACAGGGGGGGCAATGAAGACGAATAAGAGTGATCTAACAAATAGAAATGGTGTAAATTCATGTGCATTGAGAATCCTAAAGTTCTATGTTAGACATTGGTTTTGGTCCATTAGAATATGTACACTCCCGGTGCAACGCACGTGCAATTTGCTAGTAAGTGAAAAAAAAGTCGTGAACACTTTTTGAAATAGGGGAACAATTTCAGGTTTGGTATCTTTAAAATATGTTAACATTTTTTAAGATTTGGAAAATATTTTCAAAATCTATTTTTTAAATCAATAACTTTTCTTCAAATTTCAGGAAGAAAATTCGTGAACAATATTTGAAATTCATTAAAAAAATAAAGTAAAGAACATTTTTTGAAATCTAAAAACATTTTTAAAATTCAAAAGAATTTTAAATGCAAAAACATTTTTTGAAATTCATAACATCTTTTCAATTTGTAAACATTTCTTGAATTTTGAATTTTTTTGAAATCTTGAAGAATTTTGGATTCATGAATAATTTTTGAAATTTAAAAAGAAATAAGAAAAAAACAGGGCGCCCTGCTCCGCACTTGGGCTGGCCCAAAGTGCGCGCAAGAGGAGTGGGTGCGCGATTGCTTGTTTTCTGCCAGGCAACACGGAATAGGAGCTCCCAATATGGCTTCCCTAAAAAAAAGTAAACGTTGCTCCTCTCAAAAAAAATGGTTAATGTGGCTTTCTCTCAAAAATAGGTGTACGCTATGTGTCACCCAGGTGATGTTTGGATCGAATCAACAATCTTGGCAGCCTTTGGATGGCGCAAGTGATAACTGTCTAATCTTCGTCATCGTGAGCCGTAGCCATTTTCTACAAGGACGGTGTGGCGCTCGGGGCTTTGCAACACAAGGTGGATTGTACTCCGTTCTGGTCAGCCATTGCGAGCATTGCAGCATGGACCATGTTGTTGTCACCCATTGCAATATGGACCATGTTGCGACCACCTCCAGCTTGCATGGCATTGCAAACAACATGGCGACGACGGCGACGATGCTTGCAACAAGAAGCACTTGTGGCAACAATGGCTTGCGGCATGGTGAGGGCAGGTTGCAGCTTCACGACGAAGCCATGAAGTAAGCAATGACGTGTGGGCGTCTTTCCAACGTGTGGGTTCGGTCAAGGGGGAAGGATCATCACCGACGAGATCCCATAGGTACTAGAAAGAGAGAGAGAGAGAGAGAGAGAGAGAGAGAGAGCAAAGGGAATGGGCTGTGCTCATCCGAGAAGAACATGTTGTAATTAGTTGTGGAAACTAGAGAATACCCCGTGCGTTGCTACTGGAATCCATTGCAATATATTTTAGTGATTTGATTGTATGAAATGTGTGTGGTTGAATTAATAACACTAAAACTAAAAAAATGATATTATATATTATGTTTTATCATTGTGTAGTCAAAATATTTTTAAAATAAGTGGCATGATATAGTGGAAAACTTTTTCCCATGCATTTTTAGCAGGCCTTCGATGATGTGGCATATCTCGTGAGGTGGGATGTATGCAAGGGATCAACTAATTGTAGGGGTTGTGCTACGCAACAAAAAATATGCTACACGATCACACCCACGAACACTATGAAGATGGTGGTAACAATCCAACTCGCTGACAAGCAGAGTAGCGGAAGCAGTGAAGAGTTAGTGCAGCATGACGATTCCCGCAACTAGGTTATACCTCCTAGACACAAGAATGTTCTCCGAGACGAGAGTGGAAGTAGACGACCCCTTCGAGGTATCCACGCGTTCCAAAGTAGTAATCTGACAGGCTTCTACGTCCAGAAAGAAGAATTTCGAGAAAACTAGAGAGATACAGAGCCTAGCGGCGCTTCTCGTCTAATTATGAGTCTAATTTTATTAGACTAATTAGATCAATATTAGAGCACGTCTAACTAGGAGCCTAAATACTTAGGCCAATTAGACCGGGAGAGTGTGGAGAGATCCCCTTTGGATTGATGTGTTGCAATAGGGAGACACACACGCACAAGTATGTTCATATACTATATGTAAGATATTTCAAACCAAGTTACACAAAAAAATTGTATGTGAGTCCATAGTTTTTTATACGTCTTGAAAATACCTTCATATTGATACCTATAAAACAACATACCAAAAAATAGCATATACTACCTAAAAAGTATGATATATACTACCAAAATATTCTTATGTACTACATACTGAAGGAAATATTCCCTAGAGGCAATAATAAAGTTGTTATTTTATATTTCCTTATTCATGATAAATGTTTATTATTCATGCTAGAATTTTATTAACCGGAAACTTGATACATGTGTGAATACATAGACAAAACACTGTGTCCCTAGTATGCCTCTACTTGACTAGCTCGTTGATCAAAGATGGTTAAGTTTCCTAGCCATAGACATGTGTTGTCATTTGATGAATGGGATCACATCATTAGGAGAATGATGTGATGGACAAGATGTTGGGGAACGTTGCAGAAAATTAAAATTTTTCCTACGGCTTCACCAAGATCCATCTATGAGTTCATCTAAGCAATGAGTAATGGGAGAGAGATTGCATCTACATACCACTTGTAGATCGCGTGCGGAAGCTTGCAAGGTGATGATGGAGTCGTACTCGAACGTGATTCAGATCACCGATGTCCAAGCGCTGAACGGACAGCACCTCCGCGTTCAACACACGTGACGGGACGGCGGCGTCTCCTCCGTCTTGATCCAGCAAGGAGGAAGGAGAGGTTGAGGAAGACAGCTCCACCGGCAAAGACGACGGCGTGGTGATGGTGGAGAAGCGATACTCGGCGTGGCTTCGTCGAGCTCTTACGGAGGAGGAGATGTGTTGGGAGGGAGGGCTGCGCCTTGGGAGTTGGTACAGCAGCCCCCTCCCCTTTATATAGGCCCCTGAAGTGGCGCCCTGGAGATCCAATCTCCGGGGCGGCGGCCAAGGGGGTGGAGTGCCCCAAGCCGGTGGGCGCCTACCCCTAGGGTTTCAACCCTAGGCGCAGGGTGGGCCTAGAGGCGCACCAGCCCCTTGTGGGCTGGTTCCTTCCCCTTTGGCCCATGGGGCCCTCCGGATAGGTGGCCCCACCGGTGGACCCGGGACCCTTCGGTGGTCCGTGATTTCTTGGGAGACCCGAAACTTTCCGATGGCGAAACACCACTTCCTATATATTATTCTTTACCTCCGGACCCTTCCGAACTCCTCGTGACGTCCGGATCTCATCCGGACTCGAACAACATTCGATAGTCACATACTTGACTTCCTACTAACCCTAGCGCCACCGAACCTTAAGTGTGTAGACCCTACGGGTTCGGGAGACACGCAGACATGACCGAGACGACTCTCGGGCAATAACCAACAATGGGTCGGATACCCATGTTGGCTCCCACATGCTCCTCGATGATTTCATCGGTTGAACCACGATGTCGAGGATTCGATCAAACCCATATGCAATTCCTTTGTCAATCGATGCGTTACTTGCCCGAGACTCGATCGTCGGTATCCCAATACCTTGTTCGGTCTCGTTATCGCAAGTCACTTTACTCGCATCAGTAATGCATGATCCCGTGACCAACACCTTGGTCACATTGAGCTCATTATGATGATGCATTACCGAGTGGGCCCAGAGATACCTCTCCGTCATACGGAGTGACAAATCCGATCTCGATCCGTGTCAACCCAACAGATACTTTCGGAGATACCGTAATGCACCTTTATAGTCACCCGATTACGTTGTGACGTTTGATACACCCAAGGCACTCCTACGGTAACCGGAGTTACACGATCTCATGGTCGAAGGAAGAGATACTTGACATTGGCAAAGCTTCTAGCAAACGAACTATACGATCTTTTATGCTATGCTTATGATTGGGTCTTGTCCATCACATCATTCTCCTAATGATGTGATCCGTTATCAACGACATCCAATGTCCATAGTCAGAAACCATGACCATCTATTGATCACAACGGGCTAGTCAACTAGAGGCTCACTAGGGACATATTGGGGTCTAAGTGTTCACGTGTATTACGATTTCCGGATAACACGCTTATAGCATGAACAAAAGACAATTATCATGAACATTGAAATATAATAATACTTTTATTATTGCCTCTAGGGCATATTTCCAACAGATCTCCCACTTGCACTAGAGTCACTAATCTAGTTACATTGTGATGAAACGAACACCCATAGAGTTACGGTGTTGATCATGTTTTGCGACGAGAGAGGTTTAGTCAGCGGATCTGCGACATTCAGATCCGTGTGCACTTTGCAAATCTCTATGTCTCCATCTTGAACATTTTCACGGATGGAGTTGAAACGACGCTTGATGTGCTCGGTCTTCTTGTGAAACCTGGGCTCCTTGGCAAGGGCAATAGCTCCGGTGTTGTCACAGAAGAGTTTGATCGGCCCGACGCATTGGGTATGACTCCTAGGTCGGTGATGAACTCCTTCACCCAAATCGCTTCATGCGCTGCCTCCGAGGCTGCCATGTACTCCGCTTCACACGTAGATCCCGCCACGACGCTTCGCTTGCGCACTGCACCACTTCTTGCTCCACCATTCAACATATACACGTATCCGGTTTGTGACTTAGAGTCATCCGGATCTGAGTCGAAGCTAGCGTCGACGTAACCCTTCTGACGAGCTCTTCGTCTCCTCCATAAACGCGAAACATGTCCTTTGTCCTTTTCGGTACTTCAGGATATTCTTGACCGCTGTCCGGTGTTCTTTGCGGGATTACTTTGGTATCTTGCAACCAAACTTACGGCAAGGTTTACATCGGTCAGTACACAACATGGCATACATAATAGATCCTATGGCTGAAGCATAGGGATGACACTCATCTCTTCTTTATCTTTTGTCGTGGTCGGTGGTCGAGTGAGCTCAATTTCACACCTTGTAACATAGGCAAGAACCCTTTCTTGGACTGATCCATTTTGAACCTCTTCAAAATCTTATCAAGGTATGTGCTTTGTGAAAGACCTATGAGGCGTCTCGATCTATCCCTATAGATCTTGATGCCTAATATATAAGCAGCTTCTCCAAGGTCCTTCATTGAAAAACACTTATTCAAGTAGGCCTTTATGCTGTCCAGAAGTTTCGTATCATTTCCCATCAAAAGTATGTCATCAACATATAATAGGAGAAATGCTACAGAGCTCCCACTCACTTTCTTGTAAATGCAGGCTTCTCCATAAGTCTGCATAAACCCAAACGCTTTGATCATCTCATCAAAGCGAATGTTCCAACTCCGAGATGCTTGCACCAGTCCATAAATGGATCGCTGGAGCTTGCATACTTTGTTAGCGTTCTGAGGATCGACAAAACCTTCCGGCTGCATCATATACAGCTCTTCCTTAAGATGTCCGTTAAGGAATGCTGTTTTGACGTCCATCTGCCATATCTCATAATCATAGTATGTGGCAATTGCTAACATGATTCGGACGGACTTAAGCTTCGCTACGGGAGAGAATGTCTCGTCGTAGTCAATCCCTTGAACTTGTCGATAACCCTTAGCGACAAGTCGAGCCTTATAGATGGTAACATTTCCATCCGCGTCCGTCTTCTTCTTAAAAATCCATTTGTTTTCTATTGCTCGCCGATCATCGGGCAAGTCTGTCAAAGTCCATACTTTGTTTTCATACATGGATTCTATCTCGGATTTCATGGCCTCAAGCCATTTGTTGGAATCCGGGCCTGCCATCGCTTCTTCATAGTTCGAAGGTTCATTGTTGTCTAACAACATGATTTCCATGACAGGGTTGCCGTACCACTCTGGTGCGGAACGTGTCCTCGTGGACCTTCGAAGTTCAAGAGTAACTTGATCCAAGTACCTTGATCATCATCATTGTTTTCCTCTTCAGTTGGTGTGGGCATCACAGAAATGGTTTCCTGCGCTGCACCACTCTCCCGTTCGAGAGGTAGTACTTCATCGAGTTCTACTTTCCTCCCACTTACTTCTTTCGAGAGAAACTCTTTCTCCAGAAAGCATCCGTTCTTGGCAACAAAGACCTTGCCTTTAGATCTTAAGTAGAAGGTATACCCGACAGTTTCCTTAGGGTATCCTATGAATACGCATTTTTCCGACTTGGGTTCGAGCTTTTCAGGTTGAAGTTTCTTGACATAAGCATCGCATCCCCAAACTTTTAGAAACGACAGCTTAGGTTTCTTCCCAAACCATAATTCATACGGTGTCGTCTCAACGGATTTAGACGGTGCCCTATTTAAAGTGAATGTAGCTGTCTCTAGAGCGTATCCCCAAAATGATAGCGGTAAATCGGTAAGAGACATCATAGACCGCACCATATCCAATAGAGTGCGATTCGACATTCGGACACATCGTTTATTTGAGGTGTTCCAG
Organism: Aegilops speltoides; assembly: GCA_021437245.1. Taxonomy (NCBI): domain Eukaryota; kingdom Viridiplantae; phylum Streptophyta; class Magnoliopsida; order Poales; family Poaceae; genus Aegilops; species Aegilops speltoides. Next base: position 152,818,930 of record CM038147.1, on the reverse strand, counting down.
CGGCGTGAGTTGTGAAACGATTCCACATTTCTTTAAGTGTGTGCCAAATTCGTGACTTAAGTATTCTCCTCCACGATCGATCGTAGGAACTTTATCTTTCGGTCACGTTGATTCTCCACCTCATTCTGAAATTCCTTGAACTTTTCAAAGGTCTCGGACTTGTGTTTCATTAAGTAGACATACCCATATCTACTCAAGTCATCGGTGAGAGTGAGAACATAACGATATCCTCCATGAGCCTCAACGCTCATTGGACCTTTTACATCGGTATGTATGATTTCCAACAAGTTGGTTGCTCGCTCCATTGTTCCGGAGAACGGAGTCTTGGTCATTTTGCCTAAGAGGCATGGTTCGCATGTGTCAAACGATTCATAATCAAGAGACTCTAAAAGTCCATCAGCATGGAGCTTCTTCATGCGCTTGACACCAATGTGACCAGGCGGCGATGCCACAAGTATGTGGGACTATCGTTATCAAATTTACATCTTTTGGCATCCATACTATGAACGTGTGTAATATTACGCCGAGATTCATTAAGAATAAACCATTGACCATCGGAGCATGACCATAAAACATATCTCTCATATAAATCGAACAACCATTATTCTCGACTTAAATGAGTAGCCATCTCGTATCAAACGAGATCCGGATACAATGTTCATGCTCAAACTTGGCACTAAATAACAATTATTAAGGTTCAAAACTAATCCCGTAGGTAAATGTAGAGGCAGCGTGTGCGACGGCGATCACATCGACTCTGGAACCATTCCCGACGCAAGATCGTCACCTCGCCCTTCGCTAGTCTCCGTTTATTCCGCAGCTCTGCTGTGAGTTACAAATATGAGCAACGGCACCGTATCAAATACCCGGGAGTTACTACGAGTATCGGTAAGGTACACATCAATTACATGTATATCAAATATACCTTTGGTGTTGCGGCCTTCTTATCCGCTAAGTATTTGGGGCAGTTCCGCCCAAAGTGACCCTTCCCTTGCAATAAAAGCACTCGGTCTCGGGCTTGGGTCCATTCTTTGACTTCTTCCCGCAACAAAGCTTACGGGCGCGGCAACATCCTTGCCGTCCTTCTTGAAGTTCTTCTTCCCTTGCCCTTCTTGAACTTAGTGGTCTTATTGACCATCAACACTTGATGTTCTTTCTTGATTTCAGCCTCTGCTGGCTTGAAGATTGAGTACACTTCAGAATGGTCTTCACCATCCCGCATGTTGTAGTTCATCACAAAGCTCTTGTAGCTTGGTGGAAGCGATCGGAGGATTCTGTCAATGACCACCTCATCGGGAGGTTAATGTTCATTTGGGTCATACGGTTGTGCAACCTGACACATCTGAGGATGTGCTCACCGACGTAAATGTTTTCCTCCATCTTACAACTGTAGAACTTGTCGAGACATCATATCTCTCGACCGGGCATGAGCTTGGAAAACTAGTTTCAGCTCTTGAACATCTCATATGCTCCGTGATGCTCAAAACGCTTTTGGAGCCCGGTTCTAAGCTGTAGAGCATGCCGCACCGAACGAGGGAGTAATCATCGAGCGAGTCCGCCAGACGTTCAAATCGTCTTCTTGCGCTGGGAGAATAGGTGGGTCACCTAACGGTGCTTCTAGGACATACTATTTCTTGGCAGCTATGAGGATGATCCTCGGGTTCGGACCCATCCGTATAGTTGCTGCCATCATCTTTCGACTTGGTTTTCTCTAGGAACGCGTTGAAGTTCATGTTGACATTAGCGTTGGCCATTGATCTACAAGACATATTTGCAAAGGTTTTAGACTAAGTTCATGATAATAAAGTTCTAATCAAAATTATGAACTCCCACTTAGATTAGACATCCCCTAGTCATCTAAGTGTTACACGATCCGAGTCGACTAGCCCGTGTCCGATCATCACGTGAGACGGACTAGTCATCGTCGGTGAACATCTTCATGTTGATCGTATCTTCCATACGACTCGTGTTCGACCTTTCGGTCTCCGTGTTCGAGGCCATGTCCGCACATGCTAGGCTCGTCAAGTTAACCCTAAGTGTTTTATTTGTGTAAAACTGTCTTACACCCGTTGTATGTGAGCGTAAGGATCCATCACACCCGATCATCACGTGGTGCTTAGAAACGACGAACTGTAGCAACGGTGCACAGTTAGGGAGAACACTTCTTGAAATTTTGTAAGGATCATCTTATTTACTACCGTCGTCCTAAGTAAACAAGATGTAAAAGCATAATAAACATCACATGCAATTATATAGTTGTGACATGATATGGCCAATATCATAAAGCTCCATTGATCTCCATCTTGTGGCTCCATGATCATCTTGTCACCGCTTGACACCATGATCTCCATCATCATGATCTTCATCATCGTGTCTTCATGAAGTTGTCACGCTAACGACTACTTCTACTTCTATGACTAACGCGTTTAGTAATGAAGTAAAGTAGTTTACATGGCGTTCTTCAATGACACGCAGGTCATACAAAAAATAAAGACAACTCCTATGGCTCTGCCGGTTGTCATACTCATCGACATGCAAGTCGTGAATCCTATTACAAGAACATGATCTCATACATCACAATTCATCATTCATCACAACTTCGGCCATATCACATCACATGATCAATCGCTGCAAAAACAAGTTAGGCGTCCTCTAATTGTTGTTGCATCTTTTACGTGGCTGCGATTGGGTTCTAGCAAGAACGTTTTTCTTACCTACGAATCACCACAACGTGATTTTCTCAACTTCTTTTTACCCTTCATAAGGGCCTTGTTCATCGAATCCGCTCCAACTAAAGTGGGAGAGACAGACACCCGCCAGCCACCTTATGCAACTAGTGCATGTCAGTTGGTGGAACCGGTCTCACGTAAGCGTACGTGTAAGGTTGGTCCGGGCCGCTTCATCCCACAATACCGTTGAGCAAGAAAAGACTAGTAGAGGCAAGTAAGATGACAAGATCAACACCCACAACAAATTGTGTTCTACTCGCGCATTAGAGAACTACGCATAGACCTAGCTCATGATGCCACTGTTGGGGAACGTTGCAGAAAATTAAAAATTTTCCTACGGCTTCACCAAGATCCATCTATGAGTTCATCTAAGCAACGAGTAATGGGAGAGAGATTGCATCTACATACCACTTGTAGATCGCGTGCGGAAGCTTGCAAGGTGATGATGGAGTCGTACTCGAACGTGATTCAGATCACCGATGTCCAAGCGCTGAGCGGACAGCACCTCCGCGCTCAACACACGTGCGGGACGGCGGCGTCTCCTCCGTCTTGATCCAGCAAGGAGGAAGGAGAGGTTGAGGAAGACAGCTCCACCGGCAAGACGACGGCGTGGTGATGGTGGAGAAGCGATCTCGGCTGGGGCTTCGCCGAGCTCTTACGGAGGAGGAGATGTGTTGGGAGGGAGGGCTGCGCCTTGGGAGTTGGTACAGCAGCCCCCTCCCCCTTTATATAGGCCTCAGAAGTGGCGGCCTGGAGATCCAATCTCCAGGCGGCGGCCAAGGGGTGGAGTGCCCCAAGCCGGTGGGCGCCCCACCCCTAGGGTTTCAACCCTAGGCGCGAGGTGGGCCTGAGGCGCACCAGCCCCTTGTGGGCTGGTTCCTTCCCCTTGTCCCATGGGGCCCTCCGGGATAGGTGGCCCCACCGGTGGACCCGGGACCCTTCCGGTGGTCCGTGCTTTTCACGGAGACCCGAGACTTTCCGATGGCGAAACACCACTTCCTATATATTATTCTTTACCTCCGGACCCTTAGGAACTCCTCGTGACGTCCGGGATCTCATCCGGACTCGAACAACATTCGTTAGTCACATACTTGACTTCCTACTAACCCTAAGCGCCACCGAACCTTAAGTGTGTAGACCCTACGGGTTCGGGAGACACGTGAGACATGACCGAGACGACTCTGGGAAATAACCAACAGCGGGTCAGGATACCCATGTTGGCTCCCACATGCTCCTCGATGATTTCATCGGTTGAACCACGATGTCGAGGATTGATCAAACCCTGTATGCAATTCCTTTGTCAATCGATCGTTACTTGCGAGACTCGATCGTCGGTATCCCAATACCTTGTTCGGTCTCGTTACGGCAAGTCACTTTACTGCATCAGTAATGCATGATCCGTGACCAACACCTTGGTCACATTGAGCTCATTATGATGATGCATTACCGAGTGGGCCAGAGATACCTCTCCGTCATACGGAGTGACAAATCCGATCTCGATCCGTGTCAACCCAACAGATACTTTCGGAGATACCGTAATGCACCTTTATAGTCACCCGATTCGTTGTGACGTTTGATACACCCAAGGCACTCCTACGGTAATCGGAGTTACGATCTCATGGTCGAAGGAAGAGATACTTGACATTGGCAAAGCTTCTAGCAAACGAACTATACGATCTTTTATGCTATGCTTATGATTGGGTCTTGTCCATCACATCATTCTCCTAATGATGTGATCCGTTATCAACGACATCCAATGTCCATAGTCGAAACCATGACCATCTATTGATCACAACGGGCTAGTCAACTAGAGGCTCACTAGGGACATATTGGGGTCTAAGTGTTCACACGTGTATTACGATTTCCGGATAACACAGTTATAGCATGAACAAAAGACAATTATCATGAACATTGAAATATAATAATACTTTTATTATTGCCTCTAGGGCATATTTCCAACACAAGACCCATCCATTAGCTTAGCATAATGATCGTTCAGTTTTATTGCTATTGCTTTCTTCATGTCAAATACATATTCCTCCGACTATGAGATTATGTAACTCCCGATTACCGGAGGATGCCTTGTGTGCTATCAAACGTCACAACGTAACTAGGTGATTATAAAGATGCTCTACAGGTATCTCCGAAGGTGTTTGTTGGGTTGGCATAGATCGAGATTAGGATTTGTCACTCCGAGTATGGGTGAGGTATCTCTGGGCCCTCTCGGCAATGCACATCATAAGAAGCCTTGCAAGCAATGTGACTAATGAGTTAGTTGCGGGGTGATGCATTATGAAATGAGTAAAGAGACTTGTCGGTAATGAAATTGAACTAGGTATAAAGATACCGACGATCGAATCTCAGGCAAGTAACATACCGATGACAAAGGGAATAACGTATGTTGTCATAACGGTTCAACTAGTAAAGATCTTCGTAGAATATGTGGGAGCCAATATGAGCATCCAGGTTCCGCTATTAGTTATTGACCGGAGAGGTGTCTCGGTCATGTCTACATAGTTCTCGAACCCGTAGGGTCCGCACGCTTAACATTTGATGACAATTTGTATTATATGAGTTATGTGATTTGGTGACCGAATGTTGTTCAGACTCCCGGATGAGATCACAAACATGATAAGGAGTCTCAAAATGGTCGAGAGGTAAAGATTGATATATTGGATGATAGTATTCGGACAAAGGAAGTGTTCCGGAATGTATCAGGTACATATCGGAGTACCGGGGGGTTACCGGAACCCCCCGGGGGAAGATATGGGCCATATGGGCCACCAGCCCACATGGGATGCCCCCCCAATGAAGGGGGCCGAATTGGAGTAGGAGGAGGGGGCGGTGCCCCCTCTTTCCCTCCTTCCCCCTCTCTTCCCCTCTTTCCCCCTGCGGTAAATTAAAGGGGGGGCGAATCCTACCAGGAGCCCAAGTAGGATTCCTCCTACTTGGGCGCGCCTAGGGATGGCTACCTCCACCTCCCTCCTTTATATACATGGGGAGGGGGCACCTAGAACGCACATCAATTGTTTTTATCCGTGTGCGGCGCCCCCTCCACAGTTTACGCCTCCGGTCATATTCTCACGGTGCTTAGGCGAAGCCCTGCGCGGATCACATCACCATCACCATCACCACGCCATCGTGCTGACGGAACTCATCTGCGTCCTCAACACTCTGCTGGATCAAGAGCTCGAGGGACGTCATCGCGCTGAACGTGTGCAGAACTAGGGGGTGCCGTGCGTTCGGTACTTGATCGGTCAGAATGAGAAGAAGTTTGACTACATCAATCGCGTTAAGAAAATGCTTCTGCTTTCGGTCTACGAGGCTATGTGGACACACTCTCCCCCTCTCGTTGCTATGCATCTCGTAGATAGATCTTGCGTGTGCATAGGAATTTTTTTGAAATTGCATGCTACATTTCCCAACGGTGGCATCAGAGCCAGGTCTATGCGTAGATGATATACACGAGTAGAACACAAAGAGTTGTGGGCGGTGATCGTCATACTGCTTACCACCAATGTCTTATTTTGATTCGGCGCTATTGTTGGATGAAGCGGCCTGGACCAACCTTACATGACCACGTTCATGAGACCCGGTTCCACCGACAGACATGCAACTAGTTTTGCATAAAGGCGGCTGGCGGGTGTCTGTTTCTCCAACTTTAGTTGAATCAAATTTGACTGTTGTCGGTCCTTGTTGAAGGTTAAAATAGCAAACTTGATAAATCGCCATTGTGGTTTTGTGCCGTAGGTAAGAACGATTCTTGCTAGAAGCCCGTAGCAGCCACGTAAAACTTGCAACAACAAAGCAGAGGACATTTTGCAGGGCATGTTCTGATGTGATATGGTCAAGACATGATGTGATATACATTGTTGTATGAGATGATCATGTTTTGTAAAAGTTATCGGCAACTGGCAGGAGCCTTATGGTTGTTGCTTTATTGTATGAATTGCAAACGCCATGTAATTGCTTTACTTTATCACTAAGCGGTAGCGATAGTCGTAGAAGCAATAGTTGGCGAGACGACCATGACGCTACGATGGAGATCAAGGTGTCAAGCCGGTGATGATGGAGATCATGACGTTGCTTTGGAGATGGAGATCAAAAGCACAAGATGATGGTGGCCATATCATGTCACATATTTTGATTGCATGTGATGTTTATCTTTATGCATCTTATTTTTCTTAGTACGGTGGTAGCATTATAAGATGATCCCTTAACTAAAATTTCAAGGTATAAGTGTTCTTCCCAAGTATGCACCGTTGTGAAAGTTCTTCGTGCTGAGACACCACGTGATGATCGGGTGTGATAGGCTCTACGTTCACATACAAGGGGTGCAAGCCAGTTTTGCACATGCGGAATACTCGGGTTAAACTTGACGAGCCTAGCATGTTCAGACATGGCCTCGAAACATTGGAGACTGAAAGGTCGAACGTGAATCATATAGTAGATATGATCAACATAGAGATGTTTACCATTGATGACTACACCAACTCACGTGGTGATCGGACATGGTTTAGTTGATTTGGATCACGTATCATTTAGATGACTTGAGAGATGTCTATCTAAGTGGGAGTTCTTAAGTAATATGATTAATTGAGCTTAATTTATCATGAAATTGGTCCTGGTAGTTTTTTGCATGTCTATGTTGTAGATCTATGGCCCGTGCTACCATTCCCTTGAATTTTAAATCCGTTCATAGAGAAAGCTAAGTTGAAAGATGATCGTAGCAACTACACGGACTGGGTCCGTAACTTGAGGATTACCCTCATTGCTGCACAGAAGAATTATGTCCTTGATGCACCGCTAGGTGAAAGGCCTGCTGCAGGAGCAGAAGCTGACGTTATGAACGTCTGGCAAGCTCGATCTGATGACTACTCATTAGTTTAGTGTGCCATGCTTTACGGCTTAGAATCAAGACTTCAAAGACATTTTGAACGTCATGGACCATATGAGATGTTCCAGGAGTTAAAGTTAATATTTCAAGCAAATGCCCGGGTTGAGAGATATGAAGTCTCCAACAAGTTCTATGGCTGCAAGATGAAGGAGAATAGTTCTGTCAGTGAACACATACTCAAAATGTTTGGGTATCATAATCACTTGACTCAGTTGGGAGTTAATCTTCCAGATGATTGTGTCATTGACAGAGTTCTTCAATCACTACCACCAAGCTACAAAGCCTTTGTGATGATCTATAATATGCAAGGGATGAAAAGGACTATTCCCGAGCTCTTCACAGTGCTCAAGGCTGCAGAGGTAGGAATCAAGAAGGAGCATCAAGTGTTGATGGTTAACAAGACCACTAGTTTCAAGAAAAAGGGCAAAGGAAAGAAGGGAAACTTCAAGAAGAATGGCAAGCAAGTTGTCACTCCTGGGAAGAAACCCAATGCTGGACCCAAGCTTGAAATTGAGTGCTTCTACTACAAAGGGACTGGTCACTGGAAGTGGAACTGCCCCAAGTATTTGGCGGATAAGAAGGATGGCAAAGTGAACAAAGGTATATTTGATATACATGTTATTGATGTGTACCTAACTAATTCTCGTAGTAATGCCTAGGTATTTGATACCGGTTTGGTTGCTCATATTTGTAACTCGAAACAGGGACTACGAATTAAACGAAGATTGGCTAAGGACGAGGTGACGATGCACGTCGGAAATGGTTCCAAGGTCGATGTGATCGCCGTCGGCATGCTACCTCTACATCTACCTTTGGGATTAGTTTTAGACCTGAATAATTGTTATTTGGTGCCAGCATTGAGCATGAACATTATATCTGGATCTTGTTTAGTGCGAGACGGTTATTCATTTAAATCAGTGAATAATGGTTGTTCTATTTATATGAGTAATATCTTTTATGGTCATGCACCCTTGAAGAGTGGTCTATTTCTGTTGAATCTCGATCGTGGAGATACACATATTCATAATATTGATGCCAAAAGATGCAAAGTTGATAATGATAGTGCAACATATTTGTGGCACTATTGTTTAGGTCATATCGCTGTAAAACGCATGAAGAAACTCCATGCAGATTGACTTTTGGAATCACTTGATTATGAATCATTTGATACTTGCGAACCGTGCCTCATGGGCAAGATGACTAAAACTCCGTTCTTTGGAACAATGGAATGAGCCAATGACTTACTGGAAATAATACATACCGATGTGTGCGGTCCGATGAGTGTTGAGGCTCGTGACAGGTGTTGTTATTTTCTATCCTTCACAGATGATTTGAGCAGATATGGGTATATCTACTTAATGAAACACAAGTCTGAAACATTTGAAAAGTTCAAAGAATTTCAGAGTGAAGTGAAGAATCATCCAAACAAGAAAATAAAGTTTCTATGATCTGATTGTGGAGGTGAATATTCGAGTTTACGAGTTTGGCCTTCATTTAAAACAATGTGGAATAGTTTCACAACTCACGCCACCTGGAACACCACAGCATAATGGTGTGTCTGAACGTCGTAACCGTACTTTATTAGATATAGTGCGATCTATGATCTCTCTTACTGATTTACCACTATCGTTTTGAGGTTATGCAGTAGAGACAGCTGCATTCACGTTAAACAGAGCACCGTCAAAATCCATTGAGGCAACACCGTTTGAACTTTAGGGATGCGATGCTTATGTCAAAAGGCTTCAGCCTAATAAGCTCAAACCCAAATTGGAGAAGTGCGTCTTCATAGGATACCCTAAGAAAAAATTGGGTACACCTTCTACCACAGACCCGAAGGCAAGATCTTTGTTGCCAAGAATGGAACCTTTCTAGAGAAGGAGTTTCTCTCGAAAGAAGTGAGTGGGAGGAAAGTGGAACTTGATGAGGTAATTGTACCTTCTCTCAATTTGGAAAGTAGCTCATCCGATAAATCCGTTCCCGTGATGCCTACACCAATTGGAGAGGAAGCTACTGATAATGATCATGAAATTTCAGATCAAGTTACTATAGAACCTCATAGGTCAACCAGAGCACGATCCGCACCAGAGTGGTACGATAATCATGTTCTGGAAGTCATGTTACTTGACCATGACGAACCTACGAACTATTAAGAAGCTATGATGAGCCCAAATTCCGATAAATGGCTTGAGGCCATGAAATATGAGATAGGATCCATGTATGAGAGCAAAGTATATACTTTGGTGGATTTGCCTGATGATCGGTGACCCATAGAGAATAAATGGATCTTCAAGAAGAAGACTGCCGCTGATGGTAATGTCACTGTCTATAAAGCTCAACTTGTTGCAAAAGGTTTTCAACAAGTTCAAGGATTTGACTACAATGAGACTTTCTCACCCATAGCAATGCTTAAGTCTGTCTGAATCATGTTAGCAATTGCCGCATTTTATGATTATGGAATCTGGCAAATGGATGTCAAAACTGCATTCCTTAATGGATTTCTTAAAGAAGAGTTGTATATGATGCAACAAAAAGGTTTTGTCGATCCTAAAGGTGCTAACAAAATGTGCAAGCTCCAATGATCCATTTATGGACTGGTGCAAGCACCTCAGAGTTGGAATATACGCTTTGATAAGGTGATCAAAGCATATGGTTTTGTACAGACTTTTGGAGAAGCCTGTGTTTACAATAAAGTGAGTGAGAGCTCTATAACAGTTCTAATATTATATAAGGATGACATATTGTTGATTGGAAATGATATAGAATTTCTGGATAGCATAAAATGATACTTGAATAAAAGTTTTTCAATGAAAGACCTCGGTGAAGCTGCTTATATATTGGGCATCAAGATCTATAGAGATAGATCAGGACGCTTGATAGGACTTTCACATAGCACACACCTTGATAAAGTTTTGAAGAAGTTCAAAATGGATCAGTCAAAGAAAGGGTTCTTACCTGTGTTACAAGGTGTGAAGTTGAGTCGGACTCAATGCCCGACCACTGCAAAAGATAGAGAGAACATGAAAGTCATTCCCTATGCCTCAGCCATAGGTTCTATCATGTATGCTATGCTATGTACCAGACCTGGTGTGTGCCTTGCTATAAGTTTAGCAGGGAGGTACCAAAGTACCAGGAGTGGATCACTGGACAACGGTCAAGAACATCCTAAAGTACCTAAAAAGGACTAGGGATATGTTTCTCGTTTATGGAGGTGACAAAGAGCTTGTCGTAAATGGTTACGTCAACTCTAGCTTTGACACTGATCCGGATGACTCTAAGTCACAAACCGGATAAGTATTTTTATTTAATGGTGGAGCTGTCAGTTGGTGGAGTTCCAAGCAGAGCACCGTGGCGGGATCTACGTGTGAAGCAATTGAAGGAGTCTGGATGAAGGAGTTCATATTCGATCTAGGTGTAATACCTAGTGCATTGGGTCCAATGAAAATATTTTGTGACAATACTGGAGCAATTGCCTTGGCGAAGGAATCTAGATTTCACAAAAAGAGCAAACACATCAGGAGACGCTTCAACTCCATCCGAGATATGGTCAAGGAAGGAGACATACAGATTTGCAAAATACATATGGATCTGAATGCGGCAGACCCGTTGACTAAGCCTCTTCCACGAGCAAAACAGCAGCACTAAGACTACATGGGTGTTAGAATCATTACTTTGTAATCTAGATTATTGACTCTAGTGCAAGTGGGAGACTGGAGGAAATATGCCCTAGAGGCAGTAATAAAGTTGTTATTTTATATTTCCTTATTCATGATAAATGTTTATTATTCATGCTAGAATTTTATTAATCGGAAACTTGATACATGTGTGAATACATAGACAAAACACCGTGTCCCTAGTATGCCTCTACTTGACTAGCTCGTTGATCAAAGATGGTTAAGTTTCCTAGCCATAGACATGTGTTGTCATTTGATGAATGTGGTCACATCATTAGGAGAATGATGTGATGGACAAGACCCATCCGTTAGCTTAGCATAATGATCGTTTAGTTTTATTGCTACTGCTTTCTTCATGTCAAATACATATTCCTCCGATTATGAGATTATGCAACTCCCGGATACCGGAGGAATGTCTTGTGTGCTATCAAATGTCACAACGTAACTGGGTGATTATAAAGATGCTCTATAGGTATCTTCAAAGGTGTTTGTTGGGTTGGCATAGATCGAGATTAGGATTTGTTACTTCGAGTATCGGAGAGGTATCTCTGGGCCCTCTTGGTAATGCACATCATAAGAAGCCTTACAAGAAATGTGGATAATGAGTTAGTTGCGGGATGATGCATTACAGAACGAGTAAAGAGACTTGCCGGTAACGATATTGAGCTAGGTATGAAGATACCGATGATCGAATCCCGGGCAAGTAACATAATGGTGATAAAGGGAATATCATATGTTGTCATAACGGTTCGACCAATAAAGTTCTTCATAGAATATGTGGGAGCCAATATGAGCATCCAGGTTCCACTATTTTTTATTGACCGGAGAGGTGTCTCGGTCATGTCTACATAGTTCTCGAACCCGTAGGGTCCGCACGCTTAACGTTCGATGATGATTTGTATTATATGAGTTATGTGATTTGGTGACCGAATGTTGTTCGGAGTCTCGGATGAGATCATGGACATGACGAGGAGTCTCAAAATGGTTGAGAGGTAAGGATTGATATATTGAATGATAGTATTCGGACACCGGAAGTGTTCCAGAATGTATCGGGTACATATCGAGATGTCGGGGTTACGGAACCCCTGAGGGAAGATATGGGCTATATGGGCCATGAGAGGGGAGCACACCAGCCCACAAGGGGTGGCGCGCCCCCTATGGCAGGAGGCCGAGTGGGAGAAGGAAAAGAGGGGGGTTTGGCCCCCCTTCCTTCTCTCTTCCCCCTTCCCTTCTCTTCTGTGGTGAAATAAGGCAGGGGCACCACTTGGGGAAACCCCAAGTAGGATTCGGACCCTACTTGGGGCGCCCCTGGCTGCGCCCTTCTCCGCCCACCTATATATATGTGGGAGGGGGCGCCTAGAACACACAACATCAATTGTTAGCCGGGTGCGGCGTCCCCCCTCCACCGTTTACTCCCACGGTCATATCTTAGTGCTTAGGCGAAGCCCTGCGCGAATCACTTCACCATCACCGTCACCATGCCATCGTGCTGACGGAACTCATCTACTACCTCGATGTCTTGCTGGATCAAGAAGGTGAGGGACGTCACCGAGCTGAATGTGTGCAGAACTCGGAGGTGCCGCACGTTCGGTACTCGATCGGTGGAATTTAAGAAAGTTCGACTACATCAACCGCGTTGTGAAACGCTTCCGCTTACGGTCTACAAGGGTACGTGGACATACTCTCCCCCTCGTTGCTATGCATCTCCTAGATAGATCTTGCGTGAGCATAGGATTTTTTTTTGAAATTGCATGTTATGTTTCCCAACACCTAGGGCTCGTGCCCCCTCCTGGGCCCCCCTTTCCTTGTATGAACAAGTGGGGAAGGAAAGGGGGGGAGAGGGAAGGAAGAGGGAGTCCAACTCCACACTTTCCTTTCCTCCCCCCTTTCCTTTCCCTCCCTATAGGGCCGACCCCATAGAGGGCCCACCAGCCCCTTGTGAGCTGGTGTGTTCCTTCACTTGGCCCATAAGGCCCATATCTTTGCCGGGGGTGCCCGAAACTCCTTTCCGGTGACCCGATAAGTACCATGTACCTTCCGAAACACTTCCGATGTCCGAATACCATCGTCCTATATATCAATCTTTACATCTCGACCATTTCAAGACTCCTTGTCATGTCCATGATCTCATCCGGGACTCTGAACAACATTCGGCCACCAAATCATATAACTCATATAACAGTATATCGTCAAAGAACGTTAAGCGTGCGGACCCTATGGGTTTGAGAACTATGTAGACATGACCGAGACACCTCTTCGGTCAATAACCAATAGCTGAACCTGGATGCCCATATTGGCTCCTACATATTCTACGAAAATCTTTATCTGTTGAACCGTTATGACAACATACGTATCGGTATGTTACTTGCCCGGGATTCGATTATCGGTATCTTCATACCTAGTTCAATCTCGTTGCCGGCAAGTCTCTTTAATCGTTCTGTAATACATCATCTTGCAACTAACACCTTAGTCACTTCGCTTGCCAGGCTTCTTATGATGTGTATTACCGAGAGGGCCCAAAGATACATGTCCGATACTTGGAGTGACAAATCCTAATCTTGATCTATGCCAACTCAACAAAAACCTTCGGAGATACCTATAGAGCATCTTTATGATCACCCAGTTATGTTGTGATGTTTGATAGCACACAAGGCATTCCTTCGGTATTCGAGAGTTGCATAATCTCATAGTCGAAGGAATATGTATTTGACACGAAGAAAGCAATAGCAATAAATTGAACGATCAATATGCTAAGCTAACAGATGGGTCTTGTCCATCACATCCCCGTTATCAAATGACAACACATGTCTATGGTTAGGAAACCTTAACCATCTTTGATCAACGAGCTAGTCTAGTAGAGGCATACCAGGGACACTGTATTTGTTTATGTATTCACACATGTATTTAAGTTTCCGACAATACAATTCTAGCATTAATAAACCTTTATCATGGTTAAGGAAATATAAAATAACAACTTTATTATTGCCTCTAGGGCATATTTCCTTCAGTATGCTCGTCAAAAAGCCATCTACGATCATGAGTTCTAGCCTCCCCCCCCCTAGTCGACACATCTCTTTATTAAGAATTTTGTGTCTGAACCTAGTTCTTTCTAAGGACAAGCCAAGGATGGCAACACTTCCAACACCCCCCCACTAGGCGTCAACCATGGATTCGTCCACCTCTAGGGATCGCCAAATTGAATGTTGATGGGGTTGTGGCAAGACATTCCAATAGAGGAGTTGCGGCGGTCATTTGTAGGGATGACCATGGACATTACCAGGGTTCTTCATCAATCACTTTGAGAGTATATCGGAAGCTCTAATTCTTGAAGCACTACTACTCCCATAGGAGTTGTTGGATTCCCCCGAAGAGGAAGTGTCGGGGGTTGGGTGCGACATATGCCAACGGGTGGCTTATCATGGTGGGGGCGAGTAGAACGTCGCCGGTGCCTGGAAACGGGATGAGGCGAAGACATGCACGCCAACTAATCTTACCCACGGGGCTCTCCGAGGAGATAACACCCCATCGCTGCTGGGGTCTCCGCATGATCACTATGGGGTGATAGTACAATGGTGCTCCTCGAGCTGTGTGAGGCAGTAAGGAGCAAAGCTAGCTCTTTCCCTTCTTGCTATATGTCTAAACCTATCCAGGGCCGAACCCTTTGCATGGGTGCCCCGGGGGGTTTATATAGGCCTACCCGGGTACAATGGTAATCCGACCAGGCGTGGCCCCGATCGTCGATCTCTCTTGTACCGCCCTCCTCTGCGGCTTGGGCCCGCTGATTGGTGGGCCCCATGACAGCAGAACTCTTGTCGGCGCCCCGATGACGCAGCTCGGTCATGGGGTCGTGGGAACAAGTGCGCCGTCTGTCGGTGATCCTGCCGCCACTCCCGTCAATCTGGTTTATGGATTGTGGGGCCTGGGCGGAGGCGGCCGACTGGGAGGCCGACTCTCGTGAAGCGATCTTCGGACTCTCGGCCGTCTTCTTCTATCTCACCGACGGGGCCCGGCGATCTCCGGCCCGTCGCGCCGCCGTCAGGGCGCGAGGCTCGCAGACTGTGGCTGAGAATCAAGGAGGCATGGCAAGCGGTGCGCGCCTCCGGAGATCTCTGGTGACGCGCTCACTTTAGCCATGCCTTCTTCCAGGTCCGAGGGGACAGCCACGATGGAGCTGTACCCAGATCGGTCTTCGTGAAGGTCGCGCCGACTCTCTGATCGCCGCCTCGGGAGGTCATAGCTCGAGTCTGCTTGTTCTTGGAGTCGCGTCTGAGGACTGCTTCTCCGTAGGTCGCCAGCTGGGACTCGGCCTTCTGGAAGGTCGCCAGCTGGGACTCGGCCTCCTCGAAGGTCGCCAGCCGGGACTCGGCCTTCTCGAAGATCGCCCCGCTGGGACTCGGCCTTCTCGAAGGTCGCCAGCTGGGACTCGGCCTTCTCGAAGGTCGCCCTGCTGGGACTCGGCTAAGGGGCGCGAGCCGCCCCGATGTCTTGAAAGATCTTGGGTCCTGGGTCAGCCTACCCATGGCCCATAACTCCGACGAGAGTCCCCGGTGGCGCGGCCCGTGGCGCCGCCTCGTGGGCTTCGCGATTCAGACTCGAGGTGCCGACTCGAGATTCGCTGCCGCGTCTTGGCCGCCTCGCCGAGTCGGCTCGCCCATGAGGGCCGCCGCCGCAAGTCGTGGCGGAAACCGGAGGCGTATCGGCTACGCTTCCCTGCCATCTATGAGACGGTCCCATCGCGTGACGCCACGTGGAGGTGATAGCCTGCCCGCCCACGCGTGGACGGACGGGCCGCCGGTGGGGCTCGCACTACGCGCTCGGCTCGAAGCGGATCCGCCGCGCCGAGGGCGGTTAGCATCCCCACGCCGTTATGCGCGACGGTAACCGTGGGGTTTAATCGGGCGTCCGGGGTCGAGGCGCGATTAATCCCCGTCGCCCCTCGGCTTCTCAGCCCACGGGGCTATAAGTAGGCTGAGGGGGAGCGGCGGCATAGCACGCGCACTCCCTCCCCTGCCCTCTTGCCTTTCTTCTTCCTCCGCCCCGCTCCGTCGCTTTCTTCTTTGCCGGCGATGAGTTCCTCCTCCGCCGCGCCTCCCGTCTCGTGCTCTGGCGAGTGGGATGGCTCGGACGTGGATGCGGAGGACATCGAATTCCTTCGCCGGACCCGCCGCCTCCCGAGCGCGGACTTGGTGCAGGCCCGCCCTGCGCCGGCGGGAGAAATCCGGCCCGCTCCGGAGGCAGGCGAGCGGGTCATCTTCCGCTCGCATCTCATGCGTGGGATGGGGCTCCCGGCGAGCGGGTTCCTCCGCTCGTTCCTCGAGCTGTACAACTTGCAGCCGCACCACCTCACCCCCAACGCGGTGGTGCTCCTCCGCCGCCGCCACCTGTGCGAGGGCTACATCGGGCGTTCTCCCCACCCTCGAGCTGTGGGGAGTTCTTCTCTTGAAGCTCGGCTTTCAGCTGCCGCACGCCGCGTATGCGGCGGCACGCTCATCGCGTCACGGTGCACGACGGCCGACAACCCCTTTCCGCCCATCCCGCTGGTGAAGTCGGTGAAGATGTGGCAGAAGACATATTTCTACGTGAAGAACGTCGCCACCGATGGCGACTGGGTAAACTTGCCGCCCTTGACCCCGAGCCGTTGGTGGCCGGCGGCTAGCTGGTCCCATCGGTTGAAATCGCTCTCGCCCTCGGAGTCGGCGGCGCGTGGCTCGCCCGAGTCATGACGCTTGATCGGAGGGGCTCATCGCCTCCGATCTCTCGCCGCCGTGGCGCGCGGGTACTTCCGCTCAAGGCGGCCCCACCTCATCATCGGATGAGCGGCCGCACGACCCACCATTTGTGCACCAAGGACATGCCGAGCGGAGAAGTGGCGAACATGGTGAACCTCATCGCCCACTGCAAGTTCACCGACAAGTGGCAGTTCGGCAAGGAGCCGTACTCGAGCGACAACTCTCCGCCAGTGGTAAGTTTTTCCGTCTGTACTTCGATCTTGCTTGTATCTGACTCCGAGCTCTGATCTTGTTTGATATTCTGAGCAGAACCCTCTCACGGCGCCCGCAGCCGGCGCCACGAGAGAGCCGCGTGAATACGTCCCTGACCGCGAGGTCAGCGACGTCGACGACCCCGACTTGGGAGCCGCGGCGTTGGAGGCCGACGCCGAAGGCGGCGGAGAGGAGGTAGACGGCGGCCTCAGACCGTCGGCGACCTTCGCCGACTGGCCCGAGGATGATATCGATGCGGAAGTCATCCCGCGCCGCCAACCGAGAGCCGGCCCCTCCAACCAGGCCGGCGCAAAGAGGCGTCTCGCCGGGCCGAGCGCGCCCGGCGGCAGGTCGAAGAAGCCCAGGGGAACCGCCGCCGCGACCAAGCGGGAAGAGGCGGCCGCAAAAGCCAACCGCTTCCGGAAGGAAGTGAAAAGGCCGCCGCTTGTTTCTTCGTAAGCCCCTTACTCTTTGTTTCTTTTCTGATTTAGCTTGAATTGTTCTGACTCTCCCCCCCCTTTCTTCTCCAGCGCCCCCCTCTCCCTTGAGAGAGCCGCCGTGCCCTCCGTCATGGGGTCAGGAGCGACGTCCTCCAACACGCGGCGGGTTGATCCCGCCGCCGACCTCCGAGAGGCGACTGCGCGGAACGCGCAGGAGAAGCGTCTTGGAGGAGGAGGCCGCGGCTGGAGAGGCGCGATGCCGAGAAGGCGCCGCCAACGCCAGGCATCTGGATGAAGCCGTGGCGCGGCGCGCGCGCAAAACGGGATGCCGCGGCGGCCGTTCGTCGCCAGGCGGCGATGTTTCGCCCCTCGCTGTCGTCCGCCGCCGCCGACCACGGGCAGACCTGGGAGGTCGCCGCCGCCAACCTCTCGCAGAGGAAGGTGGCGATGCGGGCGCTCGGACACCCGCGCGCCGCCTCCACCACCTCCGCCGTCTCCGTCTTGAGGCCGCAGACGGTAAGGCAGTGGACCCGCAGATCCGCCGATCGCGACGACGCCGATCGCGCAGCTGCTCCTCCAGTCGCCGAGCCGACACGCCGCGGGTCAAGAGGCGATCTCGCGCCGCGAAGCTCAGAGACCGACGCCGCCAAAGATGGCGAACCTAGACGCCGAGGCCTCGGCGCGCGCCCACCGGCCTGGTGCGCGAAGGCGCAACGGCCATCAACCAGCGTTCGACGCTCCAAGTTGCGCAAGGAAGGCGGCCTCCAACTCTACACCAGACGATCTCGCCATGCGGCCTCCGTCCGCATGCGCTTTGTTTTCCTTTTTCGTTCTCTTGTCTTTTTCGTAGGCGCGCAGCACTCCACTGGTGTAGTCCCGAGTTCGAGTCGGCTCCGAGCAGCGGCTCGAACTCCTTCTAGCGAGCCCAAAGGCTGACTCGCTTGCCGCCTTGCAGAGTATCTCAACCTCCGCGCTACCACCTTCAACCGCAATGTTGAGGAGCCGAGAAGCGGACGCCGATCCGCGGAGAGTCGAGGTGAGCGGATTCTTCTTGGGGCGCTTGCGCACCATCGGGCTGTAATCCCGAGATTCGGCCGATCGCCGGCCGGGCGGATCTCTCCGCGACTCGTTCTTTCTTCTCCTTGGTAGGCTGCGCTACCATGGCTGTAGTCCCCGAGATTCGGGCCGACTGCTGAGCAGTGGGGCCGGATCTCCCCGGCGACCTTCCTTGTTGACGATACTTTTTCTTTCTTTGGGCTTCAGATGCCAATGCCGCCCTTCAAGGGCAGCTGGATGAGGCCAATGCCGCCCGTCGCGCTAAGGAGGAGGAGTGCGACAAACTCGTCCAGGAGCGCGACCTTCTGGCGACGCAGCTAGCTGAGCAGAAGGATCTGCTTCGGAAAGCGCAGGAGGACGCCAAGACGCGGGAGGAGGCCCTCCTAGCCGAGTTCGCGATGGAGCGAGCCGCCTGGACCGACCGCGAGGCGATGCTGACCTCCGGCTATCACGTGCTCGAGGACATCGTCGATGGTAACTTCTGACTTCTCATCTTTGGTCCTTCGACTCTGTGTCGAACTGTCTTCTGGTTTTTCTGACTGCTTTCTTTTCTTGTCTTTGGCAGACTTCTTCCCCGGCCACTCGCAGGTCGTCCCTCCGGCCATCGAGGCGGATCGGGAGGAGCGGAGGGCGCAGGGCGAAGTGATCGCCGCCAACGCTCCCCGAACCGTTGATGAGCAGATCTTGAGCATCGGGGCTCGCCGCCCGCCACCGCTTGATGCGCCGCCTTCAACACGCCGGGCGCCAAGTCATCTCCGCCAGGGCGGAGGTGCCGCTCAGACCGCCATCGGACGGCCGACGGCTGGAGGTCGCCGTCCGGTCGCTTGAAGCTCGAGGGCTCCTCGGCCGCGCCGGGCACGCCGCCCCGAGTTAAATCAAGGGTGGTACTGGCTGGACTGGACCGCCGCCGCGTTCGGTCGAGGCCCAGCCGAGTTGGGGGCGGAAGGCGCCTTGTCGATGCTGGGCGGCCATCACCAGTACACGGACACCAGCGTCTTCGTGCCGGCGGGCCGCCGACGGCGAGGAGGTTCCGCCCGAGTGGTTGGGATGCACCCAGTCGAGAGAGGACTCGGCGGAGGTGTCGGCTCCAACACCGAGGGGCGAGTCGGAAGACGGAGGCGAGGAGGAGGAGGCGCCAGAGCGCTGGCGGCGGCCAGCCTCGGCTGATCGCGCCCCAAAGAACGAGCCTCGAAAGGACCAGGCGACCGTCGCTGAAGGTGACCAGGCCGAGACCGCCCAGCCGACTGCCCCGACGTCGGACGCCGCCGCCGCCTCCGGCCCTCCGGCTCCGGAGGCCGCCCCCTAAAGTGCATCAGCTTTTCCTGTTTCTTTTTGTTCTTTAGAAAACTTGTCAGTTGCGAACAATTCCACCCGTGGGGTGTATTCGGCCAAGGGCCTTATTGTAAATATTTATCAAATTTCCACCTTTCCTTGCTTTGGCTCTTTAGACTTTTTCCTTTGCCGCCTTCCTTGGTTGTCGCCTTGCCATTGGGCCGCTCTGGATCGCCGCTGGGTCAAGCGCTCAGCTACTTTAGGAGGCAAGTACTTAGTCGTTTTGGAGTGCCGTAGCAAGGTTGGCTGGAAATCGGCCGGCCGACTCTCAAAGTCGGCCGTCCTTAACAAAGGTTGAAACTATGAGCCGATCGCTTTCGTGAGTCGGCTCGATGAGAAAGCTGGAGCCCGGCTTGGGCTATCGTAGCTCTTAAGTCCTTAGCCGTTTTTCATGTGTGCGCCGCTCTTTCCATCTCCCGTTCATCGATCGCTCTGCGAGCTGCGGCTTTCCGTAGGAGACGGCTTTGAGCGCAACACATTACTTGTCTGGCCTCAGGGAGCATTTCATAGCACAAGGCGGCGAGTCCCCGGGCCGACTAGTCGGACCCGGTGCCAGACAGTATGATAACAAAGGAGAATGCATTTCGGAAGCAGGATCCATATCATACAGATAATCAATAAAGGCAGTCCCCGAGCTCGTCTCGAGGGGTCTAAGGTCTTAGTACTTAATACAAAAAGGGGGGTAGCGTGATACATACTGCATCAACTGTAAAATCTTCGAAGAAGATTTGCGTTCCATGGGCGCTCTGTTTCCTTGCCAGAGTCGTCTCTCTTGCGTGCTCGAGGCTTCTGAGCGTCGATCAAGTAGTAGGCGTCGTTCCCCAACACCTTGCTGATGATGAAGGGACCCTCCCAAGGTGCCGACAACTTGTGCTGGCCGGCTGTTCTCTGAATCAGCCGGAGCACAAGGTCGCCCTCTTGGAATGATCTTGGCTTGACCTTGCGGTTGTAGTATCGCCCGAACTCTGGCGGTAGATCTTTGGACCAAGCGAGTGCCAACAGCGGCCCTCTTCAAAGCAGGTCGACGCCGTCTTGGCGTGCTTCTTCACCTCCTCTTCGGTGTACATGGAGACTTCGCGGAGAGTCGAATTGTATATCCGCGGGATGACGGCCGCACCATAGACGAGGAAGAACGGCGTGAAGCCGTTGATCTGTTCGGGTCGTGGCGCAGACTCGAGAGGACGGCAGCAGCTCTTCCACCCAACAGCCGGCCGAGCGCCGAAAGTGGTTCGACCAATCGAGGCTTGATGCCGACGAGATGAGGCCGTTGGTCCGCTCCACCTGGCCGCTTGATTGCGGATGGGCAACGGACGCCAGGTCCGATTGGATGCCTGCGTCGCGCAGTAAACGAGCCAAGGCGCCTTTGGCAAAATTGGTGCCGTTATGCGTGATGATGCTATGCGGTATGCCGCATCGCACCGTGATGTCGGCAATGAAGGTCACCTTTGTGGGCCCATTTAATTTCTTGATGGGCTTTGCTTCTACCCACTTGGTGAACTTGTCCACCGCGACGAGCAATGAGTCGAGCCGCCTCGGGCAGTCTTGAAAGGTCCCACCATGTCCAAGCCCCAAACCGCGAAGGGCCAAAGCGATGGGAATTGTATTGATCTGGTTTAATCAAGGGGCTTGGAGCGAACACCGGCACCCCTTGCACTTCTTGACTAGTTCTTTAGCTTCTTCCAGGGCAGTCGGCCAAAAGAAGCCGTGCCGAAAGGCTTTGGCCACGAGCGCCCTCGAGGCCGCATGGTGACCACACTCGCCCTGATGGATGTCTTTGAGGATCGCTGGCCTTGCTCGATTCTACGCAGCACTGGTGGACACCAAGTGACACTACGCCCGACTAATTCTCTGCTGACTATGGTGTAGGCTGCCGCCGGCGTTGCACCCGCCGAGCCGAGTCTCATCTGCAGCAACTCCTTGTTGACTAAGAACTTGAGGATGGGCTGCGCCATGAAGGTGCTGCTATCTTCGATTGCCACCACAACGATTCTGGACAAGGGTGGCTGGGCTGGGAGGCGGCGGTTGGATTCTCACTGCCGCTTGCTGAATTGAGGGGATCTTCGTCGATCGGGCGAGTCCTCGGCCGATCGGGCGCAGCCTCCGCCGACCGGGCGCAGCCCCTGGCCGATCGGGCGCAGTCCCCGGCCGATCCGGGCAGCCCCCGGCCGATGTGGCTTTTGAGGTCGCCACTGGGTCTTGGAGTCGGATCCGACTACTTCTGGGGGAGCCGGCACAAAAATGGAGTCGGACTCTGGTGAAGGCTTGATAGACGGCTTGAGGAGGCACTGGAGGGCGACGCCAGAAGGTATTGCCTAGCGAGTAGAGCCGACTCGCGCCAAAGCATCTGCTTGATCATTGTCGTTTCTTGGTACGTGGAGGAATTCGCATCCTTCGAAATATCCGCTAAGCTGCTGCACCAAGAAGCGTAGCTTGCCATGTTTATGCGTCCTGGCGCCCCTGGGGCCACGGATGATCGGCAAGCACCAAGTCGAGTCGCCATAGCGTGATCCGCGAATGCCGAGTTCCTTAGCAAGCCGGAGCCCGTGGACGGCTTTCATATTCGGCGACGTTGTTGGAGGCGGCAAAATGGATTTGCAAAGACATATTTGAGCTTGTCGCCTTCGGGAGGTGAGGACAACGCCGGCCCGAGGTCGAGCGCATCTTGGAGCCGCCGGCGCGCCGCCAATGAGTAGAGTCGGCGCAGCGGCAAGTATTGAGTCTCGCCCGGCCGACGAGGAAGTCGGCTTAGCGCCGCGACTTGATGGCGGCGCGGTTGGTAGTAGATGGTGTAGGGAGCCGATCGATAGCCCACTTGGCCACTCGGCCGAAGCATCTCGATTCCGATGATCTCGGCGAGTGGGGCGGTGCACTCACGGTGATAGGATGCTCTTGAAAATAGGGCTTCAGCTTGACGGCAAAGTGCACGCCAGAGCACATCTTCCGGTAGTGAGGGTAGTTCGCTGGAGGTCGACAAGACTCGCCAGTAATATATCGTCTTCGACTGGGAGCGCTTTGCCTTCCTCCTTGCGCCGACTACAATAATCGTGTCTTTGACTACCCGCCGGTGGCGGTAATGTACAAGAGCATGGGCTCTTTGGGAGTCTGAGCCGCCAACACAGGGGAGTCGCCAAAGATTTTCTTGCTTGGAGAAACGCCTCATACGCTTTGTGGTTCCACTCAAAAAGTGGTCTTCATCAGTTGATACAATGGTCGAAGTTCTCGCCCAACCGATCGATGAATCGGCTTATGGAAGCCAGCAGCCGTGAACTTCAGACATCCAACAATACTGGGTACCTCCATCCTCTCAATGGCCTTGATCTTTACAGGTTGCACTCTATGCCGCTGCTCGAGACCAAAACCAAGGAGCTGGCCGGGCCGACTCAACACGCATTTCTCGGGTTGAGCTTGATCCGAATCGCGCAGATTCTCGGTCTCTTTAAGATCCTCCAAAGAGCGCCCCACGCCTCCGCCTTCACCACCACATCATCCACATAAACATGGGCATTCCCGCCGAGCTGCTTGAGGAGGCATTTCGCATGCAAGGCTGAAAGGTGGCGCCGACATTCCTCGCCGAACGCCATCGCTGCAGCGTAAGGCTCCAAATGGCGGATGAATGCGGTCTTCACCGTCTCGCTGGATTCAGCTTGATCCGTGATATCCCGAGTATGCATCCAAAAGCTCAACACCGTGACCGCTATGGAGTCTATCACCGATCAATCCTTGGCAGAGCAAACGGGTCCTTCGGGCAGTGCTTTGTTGAGGCTGGTATAGTCGATGCACATCCGCCATCGCTTGTTCTTCTTCAACACTAGCACGGGTTAGCCAACCATTCCTAAAAACACCTCCATGATGAAGCCGCTGCCGAGCCGGGCCATCTCTTCTCCCACTACTCTTCTCTTCTTCGACAAAGCGGCGCAGGGCTGCCTAACCGCTTCATCCGCCCGACATGTAGCTTGTGCTCGGCGACCTCCGTCGGTACACCTGCATGTCCTTGGGGGACCACGCCAAGATGTCCCGATTCTCACGGAGGAAATCGACGAGCTCGCTTTTTCCTATTTGTCGCCGAGGCTAGTGCCCATGACAGCAGACTGGGTGCTCCAGTCCAAAGGTATCTTCTTGGTTTTTGGCCGCTTGAATGATCCTTCCGCCCGACTTTAGGGTCGGGCGACATCTCCGCTGCTTCCTCGCCATCGCCACGACGCGATCCAGAGCCGCTCGCCGCGATCACCAAAGACTCGCCACCGACCGCTTCTCGTCAAGACAAAGGACGACTTCTTGTAGTCACCGCAACAGCCAGATCCCTTGAAGTCGGCATCTTCATCTTGAGGTAGGCGAGTGGGAACCGCCATGAATTTGGCTGCATCAGGCCGGCCTAGCAGCTGTAGGTGGTACGGGTTTCCAAATCCACCACCGAACCAGATCGCTCTGGCGGAAGTGATCTTTTGTCTCCGAAGAGGACGCTTATCAGATCTTGCCAATCGGCGAGCAGAGAGGCCGCACGATTCCATGGAACACGCGGCTGCTCGCGGCTGCCTCCGCCGATTCCGCTTCTCCATGGTATCCTTGTACAAGATGTTTATGCCGCCGCCTCCGCTTCATCAGACCCGCGAGAAACGGGCGCCCGCTTGTCGAGGGCCAAGGTTGCTCCGAGAACCAACGCCAGAAGAGCCCGACTCGCATCACCTCGGGTGATCTCGCCTGACTCGGTGATGGGCTTTTGACCAAAGGCATGAACTCGGGGCTTCGCTGCGCCATGCGCTGACTTCTTGTTGCTGTTGGCGCGCTGCGCCGATCATCTGCCAGATCGTGAACACTACGTGATGCTCCGTGCTCTTAGGGAACTCGCTTGACCGCGCCCGATCGGCCGAGCCGCCGGCGGCCGCGGAGGCGGCGGAGGCGGCGGCGCCCTGCAGCGCGGAGGGCGAGGCCGTCTCCTTGGCGATCCCGACGAGCGGTGGCACTTTCGTGGTATGGTTTGACGGCTTCACGCCGCCTGTGAAACTTGCAAGGACCATCCAGAGTCCGCTCATAAGAGAAAGCCGCAACCAATTGACTTGCCGCCTTCGCCGCTTGGCCGGAGGCTGCCCCTCCGCTGCCGATCTTCATCGCTGCGACCGCCGATCGCTGGAAGTCGGTTTGGGGGCTTTGGCGCTTGTTGTCGCTTCCTGCTGCCGTCTGCTGGCGCCGCGCCGGGCGCCTGGGAGCTCGGGAGTCACCTTGCCGGCAAGGCTGACTTGGATCTCCGTCTTCATAGAGGAGTCGGCTGTGGCGCATTTGTCGCTATGATTAGCGGTTAAATCGAGGGTTTCGGCTCGCCGCAGAGGAGCTTGTGCTTGAGGAGGGTGCCCTCTCGGCACCCGCCGTAAAGTACTCGATGGCCTGCACTCGTGCGCACGCCGCAGGAGTTTTGAGCTCCGCATGCTGCGTGAGATAGTCGCGCCGATTCCTCGGGCCTTGCACGCACAAGGAGAGCTGGCGCGCTTGGGAGGTCGCTTATGCGGCTTTGGTGAAGTTGCGGATGAAGGCTTCGTGAAGTAGACCCAGCTGTTGATGCTGCGGGGCTTCAGTTGTTCAGCCATGTCCGGCCGTGCCTCGAGCATGAGGGGAACATACTTTACGGCGACTCGCTTGTTGCCGTTGGCGATGCTGACGGCCGTGGAGTAGTCTATCAGCCAGTCCTCCGGCTTCACGGAGCCGGTGTACTTGGGCGTGTCTCGAGGGAGCGTGAACCCTTTGGGGAAGGGCTCGTCTCTGATGGCGGGCCCGAAGCAAGGCGGACCCAGCTCGTCTTCTTCTTCTAACGCCAGGGATCTGTGGAGTCGGTCGATCCGGTGGCGGGCGCCGTTTCTCCGACTCTCTCGGCGACTAAGGCGATCTCCGAGAGTCGGATGCTCAACAGCGGCGGAGAGACTCGCCGTTTCTTCGGGCGGGCGGCAGATAATCATCTCGCCGCTTCCATCGCCGGGCGACCATCTTGGTCGCTTCGATGGAGATGCGAAGTCCGCCAGGCTCGCAGCGGCTCCTTTTTCTCTCCTCCCGCGGACTCCACCGGTCGGCGTCCGGGAGGTCGCGCTTTGATCTCGGCGAGGGTAAGTCGTCATTCTTTGTTGCTGCCGGCGCGGCCGCCGCTGCTTTCAGCAAAGAATCGCGCCGAGGAGTTCTTTGGACTCGCTCGTCATCACTCGGCGCTCTTCGCCGAGGTTCCTCAGCTCTTGGTCGCTGCTTGGGCGGCGCAGATGTTCTCCGCAGGGTGGCGACACGGGCGCTTAGCCTCAACAGATCGGCGATGGCGCGCGCGCCTTCGACCACGCCAAGACGGTTTCGCCCGGCCGAGCCGGCGAAGCCGCCACGCGCGGTCCATCTCGCCGATATGCTTTTGACAAGCGCCTCATGCTTGCCAACTTGGCGCCTTCAATGAGCTGAAGGCGGCGCTCTTCCAAGATCTTTGCGCCGCGCCCTTCGAGGGGCGTGGGATAGTCCGCAGACCGCAGTAGCAGGAGTCCGGCGTTTACGGAGTGCTCGCTGCGTGGCCGATGACGAGCACCTCCGTGACGGCGCTTCCGCCGCTCTCCTCGCATGTAAGCTGCTCGTCGAAACCACCACGCTGGTGGGGAAGGTATCAGCGATACGGCGCCGAGTCGACCAAAGATCGGGTCGGAGGAGCCTACGGACTCCAAGTCTATGGCGGGCTCGCCGGCGACGTGAAGTTGGTCGAGGAGGCCCGCGAGAAGGTTCTCGGGGCCACCCACGTCTGCGCTTGGCACGGGCTCGTCGGAGAGGCGCACCTCACCAATGAGTTCGGCGAGGCCGCTCACTGCGCAAGCGGCTTCGACGCCACGCAGCGCGTCGATGCAGACTCCATCTGGCGAGCCGGGCTGGCTGCGCTCGCCAGGGAGGAAGAGGGTTCCCGTCCAGAACAGATCTCCGGACAACGGTGCACCTCGCCCCACGGTGGGCGCCAAATGTCGGGGGTTGGGTGCGACATATGCCAACGGGTGGCTTATCATGGTCGGGGCGAGTAGAACGTCGCCGGTGCCTGGAAACGGGATGAGGCGAAGACATGCAGGCCGGCGAATCTTACCCAGCTTCGGGGCTCTCCGAGGAGATAACACCCCTACTGCTGCTCTGCGGGGTCTCCGCATGATCACTATGGGGTGATAGTACAATGGTGCTCCTCGAGCTGTGTGAGGCAGGAAGGAGCAAAGCTAGCTCTTTCCCTTCTTGCTATATGTCTAAACCTATCCAGGGTCGAACCCTTTGCATGGGTGCCCCGGTGGGTTTATATAGGCCTACCCTGGGTACAATGGTAATCCGACCGGGCGTGGCCCCCGCCGTCGGGCTCTCTTGCAGCCGTCCTCCTGCCGCTTCTGGGCCCGCCGACCGGTGGGCCCAGGACAGCAGAACATCTTGTAACGCTTCGATGACGCAGCTCGGTCATGGGGTCGTGGGAACAAGGCCGCCTCGTCAGTGATCACTTGCCGCCACTCCCGCCCAATCTGCTTATGGCTTTGGGGTTCGGGCGGAGGCGGCCGACTGGGAGGCCGACTCCGAGAGCCGCTCTTCGGACTCTCCGCCGTCTTCTTCTATCTCATCGATGGGGGCCCGGCGATCTCCGGGCCAGACGCGCATCATCGTCAGGCACAAGGGCTCGCGACTTGTGGTCGAGAATCAGGGGAGGCATGGCAACAAGTGCCGCGCCTCACCGGAGATCTCCTGGTGACGTGGCTCACTGTAGCCATGCCTTCTTCCCGTGGGTCCAAGGGGACAGCCACGATGGATTTGTACCCTGCATCGGTCTTCGCGAAAGGTCGCGGCCGACTCTCACAGTCGCCCCCCTGGGGAGGTCGCAAGCTCGGAGTCTGCTTGTTCTTGGAGTCGCGTCTGAGGACTGCTTCTCCAAAGGTCGCCAGCTGGGACTCGGCCTTCTGGAAGGTCGCCAGCTGGGACTCGGCCTCCTCGAAGGTCGCCAGCGGGACTCGCCTTCAAGATCGCCCGCTGGGACTCGGCTCGAAGGTCGCCACCGACTCGGCTTCTCAAGGTCGCCCTGCTGGGACTCGGCTGAGGGGCGCGAGCCGCCCCGATGTCTTGAAAGATCTTGGGTCCTGGGTCAGCCTACCCATGGCCCATAACTCCGACAGGAAGGGTGATGTAGCACACCAGCAAAAAGTATTTCCCTCGGTTAAGAACCAAGTTTTAATCGAACCAGCATGAGTCTCCAAGATAACAAGATAAGCAACACCTACACACAAACAAAAAAATGCTTGCACCCAACTTGGCAAGGGTTCGTCAATCCCCTCGTCTTGATAGTTGCAAGGTTAAAAGAAAATAATGAAAGATAGTGATATAGCAAAATGATAAAAAAAAAGTAATAGTAAAAAAGGAGCAATTGAGAAACACAAGTAGACTGGAAGAAACCTAGCAATAAGATCAATCCCCGTCGTTTTATCCTTAGTAGGAACAGCACATCATGTGCCTTCTCCCCATTTTGTCACTGGGATATAGATCACCGTGTGGTTTAACCCAGTACTATCCACCACTCTCTCTGAAGAATTACTCATCTATCTTGGCCAAAGAAGACAAATAAATCAGAAAGCATACATTAATGAATCATACATCAAAGAAACTTCAAAAGATTCAATTATATCAATGAACAATCTAATCACAACTTCACAAATCATCGGATTCCAACAAACACACCACAAGAATTACATCAGATTGACCTCAGAGCAGATCATTATATTGAAGATCCGAAAGAGAGTGAGAAGATTCCTTATAGCTACTACTATGGACCCGTAGGTCCTGAAAGAACTACTCACACATCATTATGGAAGCAACAAAGTTGATGAAGAGGCCTCCCGTGGTGGCTTCCTCCTTTGGCAGCACCGAAACATGGCTCCACATGGGAACGCTTCGGAACAGAAGTTTGCGGTGGCGATAAAATTCTCTCATCTATCTCTCAGAGGGTTTCAGGAATTATGGAATTTATAGGTGGAGGAATTAGGTCAAACAGAGCAACTAGGGACCCACAAGCCCAGGTGGCGTGGCCACCCACCTAGCCGCGCCACCTGCCCTTGTGGCTGGCAGGTGGGTCCTCTCGTGGTCTCCAGAAGCTCCTAGGGTCCTTCATACTCTAGAAAAAATCACCAAAAATTGGCATTGTATTTGGACCTTCCTAGATTTGATTTTTCTGCAATACCAAAAACAAGCAAAAAAAGGAACCGATGATGTGCACTAAATTAATAAGTTTAGTCCAGAAAAATAATATAAAATCATATAAAAGTGGTAATATAATACTCCCTCCGTCCGGAAATACTTGTCATCAAAATGAATGAAAACTAATGTATCTAGAACTAAAATACATCTATTTCAGTGACAAGTATTTCCGGACGGAGGAAGTAGCATTTAACAATAAAAAATTATAGATACATTAAAGACGTATCAAACACTTGCTTGCCGGGAGGCTTTGTCTTTGTCCAAGGATCTACTTTTAACTCATATGCTTATATCCTATGATTGTCAAAAAGTGATGAATGATATTTCCCATAACACGGGCGGAAGGGATGGTGCTATCATTAGTTCGAAGCTTGTAGATTCATCCATGAGAGCAAGATTAGAAATTTTGAAGCAAACAGTTTGGCTAAATTTTTGTTATCGCTTGCCTTGGGTAGACATGTCTAGCTATTGTAGCCACATGACATTGTAATATTTCCTATGGACCTAGTTGATCAATAAAGCAACATATTTCCCCTAGAATAAACACTACAGACCGATTCCCTAAAAAAATGATACTTCTGACCGTGTGCTTCATTGCCTCTCGTGTGTCCATATTTCAACCTAAAATAATATAATTTATTAATCTTATTTTGTATGTTAAGAGATGCTTAGTGGGGTGTGTATATGGGTGTCTGGCGTATGACACATATTTTGTTGGTTAAAGGCCCTAAAAAAATACGTGAGGCCTTGTACATCTGGATGGAGAGAGTATTTGTTAACGCATCTCCCGTGTATTAGCATATTTTTTTTGAAAAAACTTTCAATCTATTCATCTTCAATCATGGGAGTACAAAGAACACTAGAAATAATAAAAATTACATCCAGACCCGTGAACCATCTAACGACGACTACAAGCACTGAAGCGAGCCAAAGGCGCGCCGCTGGCATCATCCCTCCCTCGCCGGAGCCGAGCAAATCTTGTTATAGTAGACAATCGAAAAATCATCGTGCTAAGGCCCCATAAAACCAACGCACCAGAACAACAATCGCCGCCGATAAAGAGTGTAGATCAGAAAGGTACAACCTGAAGACACAAGAATATAGATGAACGACGAACAGATCCGAGCAAATCCACCAGAGATAGATTCGCCGGAGACACACCTAATGCATAAAAATATTAGTACTGACGTGGTGTAGGTGGGGCATGAATTCTCCCAAAAGTTGCATCAAAAGCTGCATGTAAACTCTAATCACAAAACCACTGCATGCATGCGTGCCCCCACCCTTGCGTGGTGTAAATTGTTGTTGCCGTCTAGCCCTAGCTCTCGCCTACCTCTCGCAGCTCTCTTGTTCTGCAGCAGACCGAGGTAGAAGAAGAAGGGAAGAAGAAGACACAGGTGGACACAGAAGGTTTCCGGCGCTCAAACGCCAACACCCACGAGCACGAACTCGCTCCTGTGCACCACACGCTATAATGCATACAGGGGTATTATACCCAGGTCGCGACTTCACGCACAGGGCCTTGCCCACCCTCCCTACACAGCCGCGTCCACGATCTGCATGCGTGCTCACAACGCAACCTAAGGCGCACATCTGCGGCCGCTCCAACAGATCACCAACGATCTAGCCTCGACTACTCACCGGGGCGCTATACCAGCTAACAAGCCAATGACCTGCATGCATCCCTATCTACGACGCGCTAGCTTTTCTCAACGGCGGGCCACTGACCAGCTAACTACATGCATGCAACTAATTAATCAAGATTACTACTAACATTTTCCTCCTAATCTTGACTTGCCGTCGCTGGAGTTGCTGCCGAGGAACGTCCTTCTTCGTCTCCGAGGAACAGAACACGCTCGCCGTCGCCGGAGTTGACGCTGCTGCTCCCATTGTCATCGTGACCCAGCCCACGGACCCGACCTGGCGCATCGACGCCGGTCGCACCGCCACGGACCCGACCTGGCGCACTGACGCCGATCGCACCGTGCTCCGTCACGACCCCGGCGACATACGCCGAGCTCCATCTCCGCCGGCGACACACGCCTGGGGCCCCTCTGCGTCCGCGACGCCCCGCGACGATCCGACGTGCTCGACGAAGCCCGACCGCACAGCAGGCCCCAGACGTCCAGCAGATCCGACGCGCCCGACGAGCCCGACAGACCAGACGCATCACAGCGGCCGCCTCGGTCCGCCATGGCAGCCGCCACACCGCGCCTACATGTCACGCACCTTCCACGGTTGTCGCCCCGAGCCGTCGCGATGTTTGCGCCACCACGCACGTCCTTCGCGACCTCCTCGTCTCCGCGACCGCTGTGCCCTTCGCGCGCACTCCCCACGTCCCTGCGCTCCCGCCGCGCACATATGCCGAGCTCCATCTCCGCCGGCGACACACGCTGGGTCCCTCGCCCCGCAGACGTCCGCATGTATCCGGCGTGCTCGACGAGCCCGACCGCATTCAAGTCGTCCCCGACGTCCTGCAGACATCCGACGCGCTACCGACGAGCCCGACAAAGACCAGACGCCATCGCAGGCCGCCATCACTGTCCGCCATGGCAGCCGCCACACCGCGCTTACATGTCACGCACCTTCCACGGTTGTCGCCCGAGCCGTCGCGATCTTTGCGCCACCACGCAGGTCTTCGCGACCTCCGCTCTCGCGACCGCCCGTGCCGCCACAGACTCCCCACGCCCCAAGCTCCGCCGCGCACATACGCGACCGCGCAGAACTGCTCCAGCGCCCGACGTGGTCCGCACCAGCGTCCCGACGCGTTCGCTACGCTCGGCGCTGCTACCATACACGCCGGACACGGTGAGCCTGCCGCCGCGGCTTGTTCGCCACGCCCGCGACGCCACTAGCTCGCGCCATGATCGCGCCCGACGCGACCAACGCGCCGATCCAGCGTGTCCGGAGCTTGCCTTCCTCCGCCGAGCCGCGCCGCCATCACGCAGCCTTCGCGCCACGCAAGAGTCCGCCCGCGCCGCCAAGCGCTCTCCGTGACGCCCGGCATCACCGTGGTCGCCGCCGCCGACGAATAAGCGCCATCGCCCGGCGAAGCTCCTCCGAACCCGATGCTCCGATACCAATTGTTGGAACCGCAGCCCTCTCTCACTCTCGGCTAGAGGTAGAAGAAGACACAAGACACAAGAAATTTTCCCGGACCGGCGCACGAACGCCGCCGTGGGCGCACGCACGCCTTAATCTTCTTTCTCTTGTCAATGGCTACATGGCTAGCTCCTCAGTTCACTTTCTCTACACACATGCAGGCTATAAAGCCCGCACGCACACATCCACGGCCACACCCACCACTAACACACGCATGCAGCCACTAACCCACTACCTACATGCACGCACACCACACCAGCCATCCATCCACACATTACCCGGCCAACACATGGGCATGCATGGGCTAGCTAACAAACTCGTGCATGCCGCTACACTAGTCTAACAACTAACCGAACACACACGCACGTGACGCGCTTATGGACTCGACCGTGCACTCACACCGGTCGCCACCATCACGGGCATGGCTTGCTGCTAACATTCACGCCCCAAGCCATGACCTTGCACATGTCAGCCTCGTCGTCGATGTCGCGCCATGGCCGCTCCTACAGCCTTCACCACGCAGCACCGCACGTCCCGCTCTCCCAAGCTCATGTACACGACGCCAAGACGCACGCAGCCGCCACGGCCCAAGTCCAGCGCCCGACGCGGTCAGTCCTCCGCTGTTTTCGCCACGCCGTCGTCGTCGAGCCGCACTCCCCACGCCCCGCGCCCGGCCCGCGCCATACGCGATCCGCGCAACTGCTCCAGCGCCCGACGTGGTCCGCACTCGCGGTCCCGACGCGTTCGCCACGTGCGGGCGCACTTACACGCTACGGACACGGTGAGCCCGCTGTCGCGGCTTGTTTCGCCACGCCCGCGACGCCACTAGCCCGCGCCATGATCGCGCTCGACACGACTAACGCGCCGATCCAGCGTGTCCGGAGCTTGGCCTTTCCTCCGCCGAGCAGCAAGGCCGCCATCAAGAGGTCCGCCGCGTCCGCCAAGGCTCTCCGCATGCCCGCATCACTGTGTTCGCCGCCAAGACGGAATAAGCGCCATCGCCGCGAAGCTCCTCCGAACCCGATGTTCGATACCAATTGTTGGAACCGCAGCCTCTCTCACTCTCGGCTAGAGGTAGAAGAAGACACAAGACACAAGAAATTTTCCGGACCGGCGACGAACGCCTGGTGGCGCACACGACGCCCTAATCTTCTTTCTCTTGTCAATGGCTACATGGCTAGCTCCTCAGTTCACTTTCTCTACACACATGCAGGCTATAAAGCCTTGCGCACGCACACATCCACGGCCACACCCACCACTAACACACGCATGCAGCCACTAACCCACTACCTACATGCACGCACACCACACCAGCCATCCATCCACACATGACCCGGCCAACACATGGGCATGCATGGGCTAGCTAACAAACTCGTGCATGCCGCCACACTAGTCTAACAACTAACCGAACACACACGCCGACAGACGCGCCATGGACTCGACTGCACTCACACCGTCGCCACCATCACGGCATGGCTTGCTGCTAACATTCACGCCCTAAGCCATGACCTTGCACATGTCGGCCTCGTTGCCGATGTCGCGCCATGGCGCTCCTACAGCCTTCACCGCGCAGCACCAAGACGCCGACCTGGCGAACCGCTCCAGCGCCCGACGTGGTCCGCACCATGTCCCGACGCGTTCGCTTACGTCGGGCGTGGCGCCCATACACGCGCGGACACGGTGAGCCCATTGTCGCGGCTTGTTACGCCACGCCCGCACGCCACTAGCCCGCGCTTATGATCGCGCCCGACGCGACGACAACGCGTTGCTCCAGCGTGTCCGGAGCTTGGTTTTCCCTCCGCTGAGCAGCGCCGTGCCACCGCAGCCTCTGCGCCATCAGCGCAGTCGCCCGCCATGCCGCCAAGGCTCTCCAAGACGCCCGGCATCACCGCGGTTCGCCGCAAGACGGAATAAGCGCTATCGCCGCGAAGCTCCTCCGAACCCGATGCTCGATACCAATTGTTGTTGCCGTCTAGCCCTAGTTTCGCCTACCTCTCGCAGCTCTCTTGTTCGCAGCGGACCGAGGTAGAAGAAGAAGGAAGAAGAAGACACAGTGGACGAGAAGGTTTCCGCGCCAAACGCCAACACCCACGAGCACGAACTCGCTCCCGTGCACCACACGCTATAACGCATACAGGGGTATTATACCCAGGTCACACTTCACGCACAGGCCTTGCCCACCCTCCCTACACAGCCGCTGGCCCACGATCCGCATGCGTGCTCATTAACGCAACCAAGGCGCACACTTCGCCCGCTCCAACAGATCACCAACGATCTAGCTCGACTACCTACCGCGGGTCGCTATACCAGCTAACAAGCCAATGACCTGCATGCATCCCTATCTCACGACGCTTAGCTTTTCTCAACGGCGGCCACTCGACCAGCTAACTACATGCATGCAACTAATTAATCAAGATTACTACTAACATTTTCCTCCTAATCTTGACTTGCCGTCGCTGGAGTTGCCGCCGAGGAACGCCCTTCTTCATCTCCGAGGAACAGAACACGCCGCCGCCGCGGAGTTGACGCTGCTGCTCCCATTGTCATCGTGGACCAGCCCACGGACCCGACTCGCGCGATCGACGCGGTCGCACCGCCACGGACCCGACTGGCGCGATCGACGCCGATCGCGCGTGCAGTTCACACGACCCGGCGACATACGCCGAAGCTCCATCTCCGCCGGCGACACACGCCTGGGTCCTTCTGCGCCCCGCAGACGATCCGACGTGCTCGACGAGCCCGACCGCACTAGCAGGCCCCAGACGTCCTGCAGCAGATCCGACGCGCCCGACGAGCCCGACAGCACCAGACGCTCACCGCGTGCCGCCTCCGCGTCCGCCATGGCAGCCGCCACACCAGCTAACTACATGCATGCAACTAATTAATCAAGATTACTACTAACATAAATCGTCTCTCCTTTACATGTTGATAACATCCAGATGTGATCAAGAGCTTCATTGGATTGAAGCAGCTGATTGTTTGATCTCTGCCTATAAATTTCAGTATATATATGTTTCTTTGTGTGCTACTTGCAAGAAAAGGAAATAAAAATGAAATTGAAAGGATGAAGTAAAGGACGATAGTTTGATCTTTACAAAGGCAATTATCGGCGGACGCGGTGTTTTGGCTCCTAGGTGCATATACATCCATTGTCGAAATACACATTTCGAAAAGTTAAAAAATTCGGAACAAAAATTCCACATGTATATCCGGGCATTTTATGTGCGTTCACAAGGTTTCGGTGAAAAACGACGTTTTTTGTGGCTTGTGTAAAAAATATAGAAAATGCCTCGTGAATAGTTAGAATGAAGCATCAGAAATTGTCTTTTTTACACAAGCCACAAAAAACGTCGTTTTTCACTGAAACCTTGTGCACACACATAAAATGTTTGGATATACACGCGGGATTTTTGTTCCGAATTTTTCAACTTTTCAAAATGTGTATTTCGACAATGGGTGCATATGCACCTAGGAGCCAAAGGTTTCAGTGAAAAACGACGTTTTTTTGTGGCTTGTGTAAAAAAGACAATTTCTGATGCTTCATTCTAACTATTCACGAGGCATTTCTTTATCTTTTTTACACAAACCATGAAAAACGTCTTTTTTCACTGAAACCTTGTGAACGCACATAAAATGTCCGGATATACACGTGAAATTTTTGTTCCGAATTTTTTAACTTTTTGAAATGTGTATTTCAACAATGGATGCATATGCACCTAGGAGCCAAAACACCGCGTTTGAAATTGGGTGCTATAACTGGAGCGGTCTAATGTGAGGTGCCGCAAGAAAAGCTATATGAGGGCAACTCCAACACAGTCACTTAAATGGCTCGCAAACGACCAGACTGAGCTTTCGGGACGCACTTCGCCATCCATCGCGGCAAACTTGAAAAAACTTTACGAAAGTCCGGACATCCGCTTAGCCAATCAAAAGCCACCACGTATCCTCTCTCCGTCTAAATGGCGGAAGGGCGCTGCTAATATGTTTGTTTTTTGATAGCGTTTGACATCATACATAGTCAAACATTGGTGGAAGGTCAGGTCACGCAGTTGTTTCTACAAAACATGTGTGACAATTCCTTGGCATCATCCCACACAGAACGCCTGACCTGTAAGAGCATCTTTAGCCGCGTCCCTAACACGGCCTCGCCAGCAATTTTTTCGCGCTGGCGTCGAAAGAATGGCCCAGTCGCGTCTCCAAGAGCCCGTTTTTCGCCGGCCTGGGCCGAAATTAGCGCCGGTGGACCCAGGCCGAAACCGGCGCGCGGGGGGTGCTCGGGGGCACCGGGGCGAGCGGATTTGGCGCGAAAGAGCCGCGGGCCCGCAGAGTCAGCGACGCGTGCATCGTCGTCCTCGGAACATCTCGGTTTCCCGCGTGGAATCAATGGCAAGGCTACAACCGGTCAGCCTTGCCATTGATTCCTCATCACGGGCAGCGCGCCACGGGCGGCACGGTGACGCCTCCCCTTCCGCCACGCGTACACACGGCACAGGGCTATAAAAACCAGTGCCTCCCCTGGCCTTTGGCCACACCAGCCCACAACCGCCCGCCGACCGCCGCCGAGCTCTACCTCTCTCCCCGTGCGCAGCCGCCCGCTCTCCTCTCTCCCAAGCCCATCTGTTGGTCGCACGATTCCCTGGCGATGCGGCGACCGCCAACGGCTTCGGCCGCCGCTCGCTCCACGAGTGGGAGGCCTGGTTGCTCTTCGAGGCGAACATCCCGGCGCCCCCGGACATGCGCGCCGGGCCAACGGGCTGGAGGCTCAGCAACGGGGGCTTTCCATTCCCCCGGTGCCCGACGTCGAGGCGCGCCCTGCCATATTCGCCGCCGAGGTCGACCACGTGCGAGCGTCCCTGACGGAGGAGCAGCGCGCCCTCCCCCAGTACGCCGCCGACAACCATGCGTCGTGGGCGGCGTACTTCCAGCACCGCCAAGCGCAGAGGCTGGCGTCCACCAACGGGGCACCGGTGGTGGGGGGCCTCAAGAACAACAAGGGGTGCCGCGTATGGTGGGGCGCCCCCGGCCGCATGATACGTCTCCAACGTATCTATAATTTATAAAGTATTCATGCTATTATATTATATTTTTTGGATGTTTATGGGCTTTATTATACACTTTTATATTATTTTTGGGACTAACCTATTAACTGGAGGCCCAGCCCAAATTGCTGTCTTCTTGCCTATTTCAGTGTTTCGAAGAAAAGGAATATCAAACGGAGTCCAAACGGAATGAAACCTTCGGGAGAGTTAGTTTTGGAACGGAAGCAATCCAGGAGACTTGGAGTAGACGTCAGGGCAGCTTCGAGGTGGCCACGAGGCAGGGAGGCGCGCCCTACCCCCTGGGCGTGCCCCCCACCCTCATGGACCCCTCGTGGCTCCCCTGACCTACCTCCTTTGCATATATATATACGTACCCCAAAAAATCCAGGAGCATGATAGATCGGGAGTTCCGCCGCCGCAAGCCTCTGTAGCCACCAAAAACCTCTCGCGAGTCTGCTCAAGCACCTGCCGAGGGGGAATCCATCACCGTGGCCATCTTCATCATCCCGGCGCTCTCCATGACGAGGAGGAGTAGTTCACCCTCGGGCTGAGGGTATGTACCAAGAGCTATGTGTTTGATCTCTCTTTCTCGTGTTCTTGAGGTGTTACGATCTTGATGTATCGCGAGCTTTGCTATTATAGTTGGATCTTATGATGTTTCTCCCCCTCTACTCTCTTGTGATGAACTGAGTTTTCCCCTTGAAGTTGTCTTGTCGGATTGAGTCTTTAAGGATTTGAGAACACTTGATGTATGTCTTGTCGTGCTTATCTGTGGTGACAATGGGATATTCACGTGACCTACTTGATGTATGTTTTGGTGATCAACTTGCTGGTTCACCTTGTAAACTTATGCATAGGGGTTGGGACACGTTTTCATCTTGACTCTCCGATAGAAACTTTGGGGCACTCTTTGAAGTTCTTTGTGTTGGTTTAATAGATGAATCTGAGATTGTGTGATGCATATCGTATAATCATACCCATGGATACTTGAGGTGATATTGGAGTATCTAGGTGACATTAGGGTTTTGGTTGATTTGTGTCTTAAGGTGTTATTATAGTACGAACTCTATGATAGATCGAACGGAAAGAATAGCTTCGTGTTATTTTACTACGGACTCTTGAATAGATCGATCAGAAAGGATAACTTTGAGGTGGTTTCGTACCCTACAATAATCTCTTTGTTTGTTCTCCGCTATTAGTGACTTTGGAGTGACTCTTTGTTGCATGTTGAGGGATAGTTATATGATCCAATTATGTTATTATTGTTTTGAGAACTTGCACTAGTGAAAGTATGAACCCTAGGCCTTGTTTCCTAGCATTGCAATACCGTTTACGCTTACTTTTATTGCTTGCTACCTTGATGTTTTTGTATTTTCAGATTACAAATACCTAAATCTACCATCCATATTGCACTTGTATCATCATCTCTTCGCCGAACTACTGCACCTATACAATTTACCATTGTATTGGGTGTGTTGGGGACACAAGAGACTCTTTGTTATTTGGTTGCAGGGTTGCTTGAGAGAGACCATCTTCATCCTACGCCTCCCACGGATTGATAAACCTTAGGTCATCCACTTGAGGGAAATTTGCTACTGTCTTACAAACCTCTGCACTTGGAGGCCCAACAACGTCTACAAGAAGAAGGTTGCGCAGTAGACATCAAGCTCTTTTCTGGCGCCATTGCCGGGGAGGTGAGTGCTTGAAGATATATCTTTAGATCTTGCAATCGTTTCTTCTAGTTTCTTGTTTTATCACTAGTTTAGTTTATAAAAGAAAAATACAAAAAAATGGAATTGATTTTGTCTCATACGCTTCATCTTTTTAATATCTTTTGTGAGAATGATGGAAAGGAAAATTGTGCTCAATTGCTAGAAGAAGAATGCATTAAAATGTTTGGTACTAGATCTTTGTATGATGAGCATGATTGCAATGTTGTTAGTATGAATTCCTTGAATATCCATGATGCTAATGATTTGCAAAGCCACAAGCTTGGGGAAGCTATGTTTGATGAAGATGATATGTTTAGTCCCCCAAGTTTTGATGAGCAAATTTATTATGATGAAAGCATGCCTCCTATTTATGATGATTATTGTGATGATACGTATGCCATAAAGAATAAACTTGCTTATGTGGAGAGTAGTAAAATTTCTATGCAAGTAGATCATGAAAAGAATGCTTTATGGGCTGGTTATATTGTTGAATTCATTCATTATGCTACTGAAAATTATTATGAGGGAGAATATATGCTTGTAGGAGTTGCAATGATATCAAGTTTCCTCTCTATGTGCTTAAAGTTTTAAAGTTATGCTTGTTTTGCCTTCCTATGCTAGTTGATTATTGTTCCCACAAGTTGTTTGCTCACAAAATCCCTATGCATAGGAAGTGGGTTAGACTTAAATGTGTTAGTAATATTCTTCATGATGCCCTCTTTATGTTTCAATTCTTATCTTTTATGTGAGCATCATTAAAATCATCATGCCTAGCTAAAATGCATTAAAGAAAAGCGCTTGTTGGGAGACAACCCAATATTTACCTTTACTATTTTTGTGTGTTCACATGATTATGCTACTGTAGTAATCATGTTTTATAGCTTTTGTTTCAATAAAGTGCCAAGTAAGACCTTTAGGATAGCTTACGGTGATAGTTGTGTTGATCCTACTGAAAATCAGAAACTTTTATACCCAGTAAATTAGTTTTGATAATTCACAGAAACGTGATTTTGATATTATTCTTTTTTCTTTGGATTTGTACGCCAATTTCTCAGGTTTTCCTAATTTGTTAGGATTTTTGGAGTTACATAAGTATTCGATAGTTACATATTACAACAGACTGTTCTGTTTTTGACAGATTCTGTTTTCTATGTGTTGTTCGCTTATTTTGATGAATCTATGAGCAGTATTGGAGGGTATGAACCATAGAGAAGTTGGAATACAATATATATTACACCAATATGAATTTAGAATAAGTTCACAACAGTACCTAAGTGGTGATTTATTTCCTTATACTAACGGAGCTTACGAGTTTTCTGTTGAGTTTTGTGTTGTGAACTTTTCAAGTTTTGGGTAAAGATTCGATGGACTATGGAATAAGGAGTGGCAAGAGCCTAAGCTTGGGGATGCCCAAGGCACCCCAAGGTAATATTCAAGGACAACCAAGAGCCTATTCTTGGGGATGCCCCGGATGGCATCCCCTCTTTCGTCTTCGTTCATCGGTAACTTTACTTGGAGCTATATTTTTATTCACCACATGATATGTGTTTTGCTTGAAGCATAATTTTCTTTTGTTAGTATTTGCTTGCTGTTATTTAGAATAATGTTTTGCATCTCTATTTTCAATAAAAGTGGCAATGATAGCCTTTGCCATCCTTATTTTGCAAGTATACTTGTTGCTGTTTGAAAACAGAAATTTTATTGATGTTGCAAAAATTCCGTAGAAAAGTCAGAATGTGATAAATTGTTGAAACTTTTTGAAAAATAAACTCTGATAAATTTTCTACAGTGTGGTATTTTTCTCATAATTATTTGAGTTAGGGAAGTATGATGAATCTTGCATTCTTTACAGACTGTACTGTTTTGGCAGATTGCTGTTATGTTCGCATTGTTTGCATATGTTTGCTTGTTTAATGGTTCTATTTGGGGATAGGAGTGTTGGGGAACGTAGTAATTTCAAAAAAAATCCTACGCACACGCAAGATCATGGTGATGGCATAGCAACGAGAGGGGAGAGTATTGTCCACGTACCCTCGTAGACCGTAAGCGGAAGCGTTATGACAACACGGTTGATGTAGTCGTACGTCTTCACGATCCGACCGATCCAAGTACCGAACGCACGGCACCTCCGAGTTCAGCACACGCTCAGCTCGATGACGATCCCTGACTCCGATCCAGCAAAGTGTCGGGATGAGTTCCACAAGACGATGGCGCAGGACGATGTTGATGTTCTACCGGCGCAGGCTTCGCCTAAACTCCATGATTTAAATGACCGAGGTGGAATATGGTGGAGGGGGGCACCGCACACGGCTAAGGAACGATCACGTAGATCAACTTGTGTGTTCTAGGGTGCCCCCTGCCCCCGTATATAAAGGAGCAAGGGAGGGGGTGGCCGGCCTAGGAGGAGGCGCACCAAGGAGGAGTCCTACTCCCACCGGGAGTAGGATTCCAACCCTTCCAAGTAGTAGGAGTAGGAGTCAAGGAAAGGGGGAAGAGAAGAGAAGGAAGGAGGGGGCGCAGGCCCTCCCCCTAGTCCAATTCGGACTAGGCCTTGGGGGGCGCCCAACCTCTCCTCTATCTTTCCCCTAAAGCCCAATAAGGCCCATATACTCCCCGGCGAATTCCCGTAACTCTCCGGTACTCTGAAAAATACCCGAATCACTCGGAACCTTTTCGAACTCCGAATATAGTCGTCCAATATATCGATCTCTATGTCTTGACAATTTCGAGACTCCTCGTCATGTCCCCGATCTCATCCGGGACTCCGAACTCCTTCGGCACATCAAAACTCATAAACTCATAATATAACTGTCATCATAACGTTAAGCGTGCGGACCCTACGGGCTCGAGGACTATGTAGACATGACCTAGAACTATTCTCGGTCAATAACCAATAGCGGAACCTGGATGCTCATATTGGCTCCTACATATTCTACGAAGATCTTTATCGGTCAAACCGCATAACAACATACGTTGTTCCCTTTGTCATCGGTATGTTACTTGCCCGAGATTCGATCATCGGTATCCAATACCTAGTTCAATCTCGTTACCGGCAAGTCTCTTTACTCGTTACGTAATGCATCATTTCGTAACTAACTCATTAGCTACATTGCTTGCAAGGCTTATAGTGATGTGCATTACCGAGAGGGCCCAGAGATACCTCTCCGACAATCGGAGTGACAAAAACCTAATCTCGAAATACGCCAACCCAACATGTACCTTTGGAGACACATGTAGTACTCCTTTATAATCACCTAGTTACGTTGTGACGTTTGGTAGCACCCAAAGTGTTCCTCCGGTAAACGGGAGTTGCATAATCTCATAGTTACAAGAACATGTATAAGTCATGAAGAAAGCAATAGCAATATACTAAACGATCAAGTGCTAGGCTAACGGAATGGGTCATGTCAATCACATCATTCTCCTAATGATGTGATCCCGTTAATCAAATGACAACTCTTTTGTCCATGGCTAGGAAACATAACCATCTTTGATAAACGAGCTAGTCAAGTAGAGGCATACTAGTGACACTATGTTTGTCTATGTATTCACACATGTATTATGTTTCCGGTTAATACAATTCTAGCATGAATAATAAACATTTATCATGATATAAGGAAATAAATAATAACTTTATTATTGCCTCTAGGGCATATTTCCTTCAGTCTCCCACTTGCACTAGAGTCAATAATCTAGTTCACATCGCCATGTGATTTAACACCAATATTCACAACTGTATGTGATTAATACCCAGAGTTCACATCATCATGTGATCAACACCCAAAGGGTTTGTTCACATCGCTATGTGTTTAACACCCAAAGAGTACTAAGGTATGATTATGTTTTGCTTGTGAGAGAAGTTTAGTCAACGGGTCTGTCATATTCAGAGCCGTATGTATTTTGCAAATATTCTATGTCCACGATGCTCTACACGGAGCTAGTCTAGCTAATTGCTCCCACTTTCAATATGTATCCAGATTGAGACTTAGAGTCATCTGGATTGGTGTAAAAGCTTGCATCGTTGTAACTTTTTACGACGGGCTCTTTTATCACCTCCATAATCGAGAAACATCTCCTTAGTCCTCATTAAGGATATTCTTGACCGCTGTCCAGTGATCTACTCTTAGATCAAAATTGTATTCCTTTGTCAAACTTCGAGCAAGGTATACAATAGGTGCAGTTCACTGACATAGCATACTTTATAGAACCTATGGTGAGGCATAGGGAATGACTTTTCATTCTCTTTCTATTTTACGCCATGGTCGGGTCTTGAGTCTTACTCAACTTCACACCTTT